>JAUPMG010000014.1:19700961-19714102 GCA_031762675.1 Pachysandra terminalis
TCAATGAGGCTCTTTAGCTGCATCTGCCCCACAGGGGCAGTCACTCTCTGAGTCTTCACAATCTCCTTGTTTATCTGACACGTTTTTATAAGGATTGGACATGGGGTTAGACATTCAAAAACATTGGAATGCAACATGGAGTTCAGACGAGGAAAGCAAGTGACAAGTCAAGCTATGAAAGTAAGATGTATTTTCTGCCCGTGAATCTTCACGGCATCATTGATCCTGTTGTATTTTTTTTTATTTTCTTTTCAAGTCATGCACAAATTGATCTTCCATAAGCCTGAGTTGAAAGACTAGGGGCCTAAAGAGGACATAAGTTTCCCTTTGTTAGTACGGTGTATTTGTGCAATAACACATCCGATAATGGCGGGTAATGTAAGTGAACTACGAAGCCATAGTCCCTGCATGATTGGTTAGGAGTTCATTGTGTTTGACATGAAAAATATATGGGTTAAACATAAATGATCATTTTCTTGGGTAAAATATCTTCATGGAAAAATTAGAAAATTCAAAATTATATTTCCTCATTGACTAGTCATCAAAATATTCATTGGCACAAACCTTGGGGATGAGTGTGTCGTCCTCATCGAGCATGTATGCCAATCCCCCAGTCATTCCAGCAGCCACATTTCTGCCCACTCTGACAAATAAAACACCGATGGATTTAAAACTCTTGTACATTCCCCTAAATTTGTTCAACGATGATAAAGGCAGGTAAGAAATAGTACATACTTGCCAAGTACAACCACACAACCTCCAGTCATGTATTCACAACAATGGTCTCCAGTGCCTTCTACAACTGCTTGAGCAAGAGAGTTCCTCACAGCAAATCGTTCCCCAGCTTTCCCTCTTGCAAAGATTTGACCACCGGTTGCACCATACAGGCAGGTGTTCCCAACTATAGTTGCATCCTCGGGGATAAATCCAGTATTCTCAACAGGAGTTACCACTAATTCTCCTCCAGCCATACCCTTAGAAGATATCTCTTTGTTATGTTAAAAGTTGAGTGAGATAGAACATGGAATACACATGCAAAGGATTTGAACAACATACCTTTCCCACATAATCATTAGCTTCTCCTACCAGTCGAATGTTCATTCCAGGAGTCAGAAAACACGCAAATGACTGCCCAGCACTTCCTATAAATCTGAAAACATCAAGGAAACTCTATTATTCTATTTATCAGTGAGCTCGCATTTCAATCATAAAAGGATGCAAAAAGAATCCCTACAACTAAGACACAACTTACGTTATGTTTAGCTGGCCAGCGAAACCTGTATCCCCATATTTCTTTGCAATCACACCGGCTATACGGCCGCAAACAGCACGGTCAACATTGTAAATCTTAAAGGTTTTATTGACTATTTTTTCATGTTCAATTGCATCAGATACCTGTAAAATATACAGAACTTCTCAAAGATACAACGCAGAGCAGGCCATACTATCAAACTCTACAGATAGAAGCTTCACATGCAAATAATTTTGACTAATATGAATATTTTCATTTCTTCAGCCTCAACAGTCATCTAACCACAACCGCACTAAATTGCCGAATAATTTCAATCCATATAGAAACTAAAGAGGCATATCCTAATAAATTATAAGTGGACAATAGAAAAATAATTACAGATGATCACCTAAAGTTGCATAGCTGGACCCAAGGAAGAAGAAATAGGTTGAAATTAGTAACTAGCTAGTGTACCGGTGGGTCACAATCAAAACTAACAATGCAAAAGACAAGAAACACCAATTTTCACTAGTTTGAAGCTGGAAAATGATAGCTAAGAGCTGCAGCCACTAGTACAAACTCCGGATTTATGCTTAAAAATAAAATTTAAGAAAACGGGGAAAATAGAAAAAAGGATAGCACAACTGATGGAGAAAATGAGAGGCAGAGAGAATTCTGCTGGTAATAATAATGATGCTAGCAGTGAGAGGCAGAGAATTCTGATAAATGCAGTAATAACAGTAACAATGATGATGAATGATAGGATGAGAGTTACTGTAGCAGCGACATTATCAACCGAGACTTAAGAGAGACATGCGAATGAAACAAAATAAACGAAGAGATAGACATACACAAGACAAAGCAAAGTAATTAAGGCATCTAGGTGATGAGTCCTCCTTAGGTAAACTAGACGAGAGGAAAAAATAGTAATTAGTTTTTCTTAAACCTACATGTATTAGCATAGTATTAATAATTATGTAAAATACTGATGAAAATAATTAATAAAGACCAAAAGATCAAGTGACTCATAATTCATAACATGGTTTCCGGACTGGTCCCAAGTCGCAATACAGTCTTTTGTATCATGAGGTTCTGGACCGGACCAGTGACTGCTACAACTGGTACAACAGGTCTGGTGTTTTTATTTTTTATTTTGTGGACTGGATGGTTCAGATCAGTATCAACCAGGACTGGTCCAGCACCCACCAGTACCGCCGGTCCGGTGGCCGGTACAAACGGTCCAGTCCATTTTTTAAATTACAAAATTTGATTGTCAGTCCGATAACTTTTGTACCGGATTGGTACCGACCATAAAACCTTGATTCATACCATGATAACATATAACATCATAAAATTTAGAAAAGCAAACAAAAAAGAATGTGTGGGGCTAGGGTTTTGGGTAAATCGAGAAAAAAAAAAAGACAAACAAAAAGAGGCAAACATAGCTGGTAAGTCAAATTTGACAAATATAGAAATAGAAAGAAAGAGAGATTGACTAATGTAACTCTGTTTAACTCTTAAGACAAAATGTTATCTGATTTAACACTTATATAATAACAAAATAAGTTAGTAAGTTACTTAGTCTTAATAAATAATGTAAGTTCTGTTATTTTAACATATATCTAAAGGGCTGCCTTAATGGCCTAAATAATTATCACCTAGGCACAAGGGCGGAGCCAGGAAATTCTTCTTAGTGGGGCCAGATTAATAAATGAGAAAAGGAGAACAGTGTTGTTGTATTCCTTACTAAGTTTAGTTGTTTATTGAGTTGTTTATCTATATATATATTTTTTTAAATTTTTTTTTTTTTTTTCATGTTGAGTATGATGAAAGCTATCCAAATTGTTCATTGAAAGAGAACCCTTCAGATAAGCCTCATTAAGACATGTGCAATAGATTTTTTCATATTATTCATCAAATAATTTAATGTTTTAAAAGTTTTGCTTAATAAAGGCGTCAGATTTAGGAGATCCATTTTGTCATGTAGCAAATGTTTTTGGAGATTGAAACCAATAGTATGAGGTGAAATTAGCTGGAAGTACACATTGAAGAGTAGGGTCACTAAATAATTTATCAAGAATGAAATCCATTTCTCATTATGTTTCTAAATCTGGAGCATTTGCGTAGACAATTGACCTCTTGAGAAAATAAGTCAAGAAAATTCTATGGGAACAGCTAGATTATAAGATAAGTTATTTTATACATTGTTGAATTGATTTGGAAAATCCTATTTGTACACGGTCCACTCAATATGAGCCTACTTTATACCTAAATTTAGCCCCAAAAACATGTCACACGAGAAAAACCATCCCCTTAATGAGAGATACTAAGAAGCAACTTATAACACTATACAATCGTACTAAAGAAAAAAAGAAAAAGGAACACCGTCTTTTAGTCAATTAGTTTCATCAATGTTTGTAATTCTTTATTTTGCTGCTTTTTATTTCTTTATAATTTAGCCATTTCTGGAATAAATCCTCAAAATATAAAAAATTAAAATAAATAATAGATAATAAATTTTTTTCTCTATTACGTAGGTATTAAGTTAATTTTAATAGGTAAAAGTGATTGAGATTTAGAGTGTTTGGTGTTGGTTCTGAATTGTAAATTCTAAGGAACAATAGTACCTGATTGCTGTAAAATTCGACTGTTGTAGCAATAACAGAAGTCTTCAATCAAAGAAAGCAATGGATTGGGTGAGGCACGGACTAGGTCGCTTACTTTAAGGTGATTTACGCCCTTGTGGTGTGTAGCCGCGCCGCGATAAATCTCTGCGTAACAACCCTAGGATACAAGAGCCCATACCACCATTGTACGCTTGATCAATTTGCACAGATTTGATCAAGCTCGAACGCCACACCACCAATGCTTGCCCAGATTTATAAAACGGTAATAGAAATAGAAATTGTAGAGACAAAATAAAGAAGCAAAAATTATTTTGGAAAGTGCACAGAAGAGTAGAGCAGAAATAATCAATATCTCCAAAAACGTTCTGAAGCAGGTGTTTTTATAGAAGTAAATAGTGTCGTTTGGTATTCCTATAACTGTGCGCATATCCCTGGAGTGTAGGGCACGCACACTTATCTCAACAAGAGTAAAGTTGCAAAACGGCTAGATTAAAACGACTACAAATTCAGGTCTGAGTTTGTCCAAAAAGATAGGTCCACGCGTGTGCGAACAGAACCGAGTCGAGCTGTGCCGAGCCGACCGACCGACCACATGTGTGTGTGCGCGCGTCGCGTGCGCTCGCACACATTAAGGTTTTCCAGAGCCGCTGTTCGAAATCCTCTTGGACCAGCCTTGGCTCGTCACTTGGCCTCACGGGCGAGAGCCCTCCTTGTTCCCCTTCACAAGCTCATAAGGCTCATGGAATGAGAAGGTATTTTGTATCACTCTCTTAAACTTTCAAGTTTCCAATGTGGGACAAGGTTCCACACACAAAACACACTCACTAAAGTGACCACAAATCAAGTTTTGTAAACGACATAAATGAGGGGTTTTATTTAAAATACCCAACAATCCCCACTTATTTTTTCATAAAACCAAAATCGATAAAAACAATTTTACTGAGCAAGCTAGAACATTGTGCATAGTGTAATTGCATTCTCTTTATAAGAAATAATGGTGAACAAGTCTTGAACCAATATTCTTGGGTATACAGAAAAAACAAAGACACACAAAGTGCTCATTGGTGTCTGTATGAGTTCTTAAGCCAGCATGTTACGGCCCTGTGTTAAATCCCAGTTTCATGAATATTCATAAAGAGTAAGCCCTCACTCTCAGAGGAAGCGGCCACACTTCCGTATATTCACATAGGTGAGACTATTAGGGATGCTCCTGCAGCTATTTTTTTTTTTTTTTTTTTATCAATAACGGAACACTTTATTAAAAAACAGTAAGCAATAGTATAGAGCTACATCCAAACAGAATCAAAAAGGATAAAAAAAACCAGAGACCAAAAACTAGATACAAAGACAACACAAACTCAACGACAACAAAACTAGAGGGATGCCACAGTAGCCCAACATCTCGAAATATCCGTCCATGAAACGTCTCTGAACTCAGGAAGGATACTCGCCCAAGAGGCAGCCGTACTCATAATGGAGTCTGTGATAGATCCTGAACTCCTCCTGATTCCTTCAACATATCTCTAATCGATTTTGGGCCCACCCAAAGAACTCCAATACTCCTGATAAGAGACTCCCAAATTTGTGTAGCAAACTCAACCAATAAAGAGGTGATCCACCGATTCCCTAGAGTTCATATACATAATGCAAACCTGAGGAGACAAAGTCATGAATGGTCTCCTCTTTTGAAGAATATCTGCTGTGTTAATACGATAGAGGAGGACCGTCCATACTAAAGCTTTAACCTTTGGGGGGGCCTTACCCCCCCAAAGAAGAGAAGTAGAGAAAGGAGGAGGGGATGAAGACACACCCATCAATAAGGCCTGACGGAACGATTTTGAAGAGAAATCCTCACTCGGATCAAGACACCCACACTCTAGAATCGGAAAGATCATCACCAATGACCACATTTTTTAGGGACTCAAACAAAGAGGCCAATTCCTCTAATTCTGCCGATCTCGGGTCCCGACAAAAGGAAAGGTTCCAAGAAAGACCGGAAGAAGACCAACTTAACACCTCGGACACAACGGAGTCTTTATGAGAGCAAATAGAGAAAGTTCTTGGAAATTGGGATGCGAGTGGAATCACCCCACCACAAATCTGTCCAAAAGCAAACCGACTTACCAGATCCAATGAAAAATCTAACATACTTACAAAAGGTAAGAGATCAGATATAGCTCGCCAAGGACTAGCCGCTTTAATTCTTGCCAAGTGGTTGGAATCCCAACCATTATCATGGGTTCCATATTTGCTTCCAATAATGGATCTCCACAATGCCTCCCTTTCCAGACTAAATCTCCATAGCCACTTTCCGAAAAGAGCACGGTTCCTAGATTGAAGATTCGCTAGATTGAGACCCCCGTTATCTCTCTCTTTGCACACATCCACCCACTTAACTAGGTGATCTTTTTTCTTCTCTCCTCCTTCCCAAAGGAAGTCTCTTTGCATCTTTTCTAATCTATTGCTGATCGTCTTAGGCATCTTAAATAGGGACATGAAATAGGTTGGAAGGTCTTCTAAGGACACCTAAATCAGGGTGATTCGACCCCCAAGAGAAAGATAATTTCTCTTCCAAGTGGCCAATCTCTTCTCCATCTAGGTACCAAAACTGAGACCCTCTATGATTCCCATTCACTGACAAACCCAAATATTTCAAAGGCCACACACCTAAGATGCACCCCATGAAATTAGCACATTCTTGACTAAAGCTCTCCTCCACATTAATGCCATTAAGACTACTTTTCTCCATATTGACTTTGAGCCCAGATATCATCTCAAAACATCTAAGAATGCATTTGGTCCAAAACAGATTTTTCTTCGAGGCCTCTAAGAAAATAATGGTGTCATCGGAAAATTGCAAATGGGACACCTCAATCCTATCCCTTCCTACCTTAAAACCATGGACCTTACCAATCTCCCCCGCCTTGCTAAGGAACCTACTCAAGACATCACTCACGAGGGTAAAAAGAAAGGGAGATAAAGGGTTCCCTTGTCTAAGACCCCTAGAAGAAGGAACTAAACCAAAAATCCCCCCATTAAGACAGAACGTGAATTGAACATTTCTACACATCCTCTCACCCAACTACACCAGCGATTGGAAAAACCTTCCACCTAAGAACCGAATCCAAGAAATCCCATTCAACTCTATCATAAGCTTTCTCCAAGTCCACTTTCAGCACTAATCCCAACACCTTAGATCTGATCTTTTACTCACTGCACTCATTCGCGATTAGAATACTATCCATAATCTGTCTTCCTTGGATGAACGCACTTTGATTCTTACTCACCACTTGACCAATAATCAATTTCAATTTATTAGCTAGGACCTTAGCTATAATCTTATACACACTTGTAACTAGGCTAATGGGCATAAAGTCAGTGATCTTCAAAGCCCCTTTGATCTTTGGGATAATCACCAGAAAGGTAGCATTAGATGTTTTGTTAATGATACCGCTCGAATGAAATTCTTTGAATACTTTCATAAGATCATCTTTAACCAAATCTGAAAACTCTTGATAAAATGCCATGGAAAAACCATCAGGGCCGGGAGCTTTATTTCTGTCCATCTCCCAAATTGCTTTCTTAACTTCATCTTCCCCAAACTCTCTGTCCAAATCCCTCATTGTACTATCATCAATCTTAGGCCAATCCAACTTCCCCAAATCAAAACTGAATTTTTGCTTCGAAGTGTATAATTTAGAAAAATGTTCCCATCTTTCGTGCTCAATCTCTTTTGGATCTTCAATGATCATCCCATCTCTTTCCAACATCACTACGTCATTATTTTTCTTCCTGAAACTGGCCATTTTGTGAAAGAACTTTGTATTCCCGTCTCCTTTCAACCACGTCACTTTGGATTTTTGTCTCCAGCTCACTTCCTCCTTCTTTAGGGTATCCTCCTATTCTTTCTTCAATGCTCTGCTTAATTCCCTTTCATCGCCTACAAGACCTCTTGCCTCTTTCAATGTATCAAGACTTTATAGGACCATGCACTTAATCATCTAGGGATGGTGTTATTTATAGTGCATGATCTACAATTACATTATGATTTCGTTTTATTGAACCTAGTTCTTGGGATCTCCAGTCCCTAGGTTAGGTATCCATTATATGTAATTCTATTTTATGGGCTTTAGTCCCATCCCTTTAAATAAATCCCAGACTTTTCTCTAGCTAGAGGTTTTTTCCTCGGGTCTCCAGTATTATTCCCGAATCTCACAAAATCAACAATTATTGAACCATTGTTTAATAACTCACGTATAACAGAATGTTTACGTCTAATAAGTCTAGATTTTCCATTGTAATATTTATTCTGCACTCTTCCCAAAGCGGTTGTGCTATCACAGTGTATCAAAACTGGAGATACAAGCCTTTCCCACATAGGAAAGTCAGATAATAAGCCTCTAAGCCTTACTAGCCGTGGCAAGTGCGATCAACTTAGATTCCATAGTGGACTTGTCTATAATAGACTGTTTCTTGGATTTCTAGGAAATAGCTCCATCCTCAATAGTGAATACATAACTATTGGTCGACATGGAATCATCTGACAGAGTGTTCCAGTCAGCATCGCTAAATCCTTCAAGGACCGCGGGATACTTATAATAACGAAGTCCAAAACTTATAGTTCTTTTAAGGTACTTCATTACCCTATTTATAGCATTCCAATGTTCAAAATTGGGATTAGCTGTAAACCTAACAAATACTCCTTCAGCATAAGCTATATCAGGTCTAGTGCAATCAATAGCAAATCTCAAGCTGCCAATTATGCTGGCATACTCTTTCTGATTGACACTACTTCCAATATATTTAAACAATTTAATACTGGGATCAAAAGGAGTACCAACTGGTTTACTATCAAAGTAACCATACTTCTTCAAGATCTTCTCAACATAGTGAGATTGATCAAGAGAAATGCAATCAGATGATCTAGTGATCTTAATGCCAAAAATGACATTAGCTTCACTTAGATCTTGCATGTCGAAATTACTAGATAATAGCTTTTTGGTCTCTTCTACAACCCTTAAGTTGGAACTAAAAATGAGCATATCATCTACATACAAACAAATCATGAAATGAAAATTATCTACAAACTTATACTAAATGTATTTATCACTTTCATTTTTTCTAAAGCCATTACTTATCACAAATTAGTCAAACTTCTTATGGCACTATTTAGGGGATTGTTTAAGACCATATAATGACTTTAAAAGTTTGCAGACTTTAACTTCATTTCTAGGAATTATAAAACATTTTGGTTGGTCCATATAAATATCCTTTTCTAAATCTCCATTTAGAATGCTGCTTTAACATCCATTTGGTGTATAACTAAATTATATATAGATGCAACAACAATCAATACTCTAATAGATGTTATTCAAGTAACATGAGAATAGGTATCAAAGAAGTCTAAATCTTCTTTCTGTTTAAATCCTTTAGTAACTAGACGGGCTTTGTATTTATCCACAGTCCCATCAGGTTTAAGCTTCTTTCTTAAAACCCATTTACACCCAACTGTCTTGCAACCAGAGGGTAAGCTAACTAATTTTCATGTTTCATTTGCCATGAGAGAATCCATCTCATCATTTACAACTTCTCTCCAAAAATCAGTATCAGGAGATGAGAGAGCTTCATCTAAAGAAGTAGCATCTCCTTCTATGTTATACACATAATAATCTGGTCCAAATTCCTTGGTAATTGTAGCTATCTTACTCCTCCTAGGTTCTAGTACAATATCATCTTCTTTAGGTCCAAAAGTAGAGGCTTTAATAATCCTCATTGAAACCGAGCCCCCACTATTTCTAGTCTTAAAGGGAAACTTATCTTCAAAAAATTCAGCACTATTAGACTCAATCACTACATTGTTTTGAAGATCAATGAACCTACTGGCTTTACTATTTATTGAATACCCAATAAATGCAGATTTTGTACTTTCTATTGCCTAGTTTCCTCTTCTTAGGGTTTGGTAACCTTACATAGGCTAGGCATCCCCAAGTCTTAAGGTAACTTAAATTAGGCTTTCTATTTTCTCACAATTCAAAGGGTGTCAACTTAGTTTTCTTATAAGGTACTCGATTATGAATATAACAGGCAATCAAAATGTCTTCTCCCCATAAATTGGAAGGAGCCCCAGAACTAAGTAACATAGCATTAGTTAGTTCAACTAACGTTATGTTCTTACTCTCAACCACTCTATTTGAAGATGGAGAATAAGGGGCTGTAGTCTCATGTATTACTCCTAGAGATTCAACATAGGAATTAAATCCTATATTTTCATACTCCCTACCTCTGTCACTTCTTAACCTTTTAATTTTCCATCATGCTGATTCTCAACTTCTAACATAAAAGTTTTAAATATATCAAATGCATCGCTTTTATGTTTCATTAAGTATATATATATGCATACTTAGAATAATCATCTATAAAAGAAATAAAGTATCTTTTCCCCCTCTAGTTAATATACCATCTAATTAACATATGTCAGAGTGAATTAATTCAGGTAATACTGTATTTCTTTCTACACTCCTAAAAGGTTTTCTGGTTATCTTAGCCACGGCACATGAGTGACATTTATCAAATGAATCATTACTAATTTTAGGAATTAGTCCTAAATCACTCACGCATTTCACATATTTACTATTTTTCTTTTGTAGGCACATATTTACTATTAATTTGACATAATCTATCATGCCAATCATTCAAAGAAGAAAGCATATAAGTAGAAGACAAAGGAACTTTATTAATGTTTTCAATATTCAATTTGAACATGCCATCAGAGGCATAACCCTTCCCCACAAACACCCCACGCTTGGTGAGTACAAATTGGTCAAACTTTATAGTTTGCCTAAACCCACCCTTATTCACCAGAAACCCAGAAACTAAATGTTTCCTCATCTCGTGTGTGAAGTACGTCCTTTAGAGTCAGAACACAACCAGAGGTAAACCAAAGCTCCACACCACCAGAACCATGAACAGTAATTGTATGAGAGTCTCCAAGCAGTACAAAACGGTTCTTTTTCCATATGAGTGTAAGACTTGAACTAATTCCTGACATAACACACGTGCCTGGAAGCGCCTGTGTCGATCCACCATCCTTCAAAACCATTGAGGAGATTAACCTTAGTAAGCATAGCCACAAAGGGCTCTTCGGTCAAGTTTGCTTGTCCAACCGGTTGAAGTTTCCGTTGCCTGCAAACACGAGTAGTGTGCCCTAGTTTGCCGCAACAGTAGCAGTGAAACTTCTTATCAAAGTTGTTCTGTTTTGAAGGAGGTCCTTGGTTCGGATCTTTGTTCTTATTCTGGTTGAATGGGCGTTTCTTCTTCATAAACTTTCCTTTGGGTCTCAGGTGAGTTTGGGAACTCTGACCACTGTGAGGTGGTTTATTCTGAGTCACAAGATTGACCTTAGAATGGTCCATAGTTTGATCCTCTCTCTTGTCTTGTCATCTTGCCTCTTCTTTAATTAAAAGACGAGTGATCATACTTTCCATGGAGAATTCTTTGGTCTTATGCCAATGGGCATTCTTAAATTCTTTCCAGGATGGAGGGAGTTTATCTAGAACAATAGCCACGTGGAACTACTCATCTATGTTCATTCCCTCAAAAAGAATCTTATGGACTATCATTTGCAAGTCATGGGTCTGAGAAACTATAGGCTTGTCCTCCACCATCTGATACGTAGAGTATCTGAAGATAGTGTGTTTTTTCGACCCAGCTTCTTCAGTACCATTTTTTTTTTGAAGTGCCGTCCACAGTTCCTTTGCAGTTTTACAAGGAGTATAAAAGTCATACAGGTCGTTTCACAGTGCGTTAAGAATGTAATTCTTGAGCTCATAATTATCGTCTTTCCATTTAAAAACTGAACTGGGACTGACAGGTTCTTCAGAATCTCTAGGCTCCTCATCGGTTATCACATAAGCTACCCTCATCAAATTTAGATAAAAGAAAATCTTTTAAAATTTGAACCATTGAATTTGAATGGTTTATTCAAATTAGAAGATGCAGATGCATTTTTCTCAGTGTTCTCCATAGGTCAAATTCACCTTAAAATTGTTGGTTCTGAAATGTAAATGCTAAGGAACAATAGTACCTAATTACTGTAAAATTCGACTACTGTAACAATAACAGAAGTCTTCAATTAAAGAAAGCAGTGGATCGGGTGAGGCACAGACTAGGTCGCTTTCTTTAAGGTGATTTACGCCCTTGCGGAGGATTCGTGTAGCCGCGATCAATCTCTGCGTAACACCTCTAGGATACAACAGTCTAGGCAACCACTGTACGCTTGATCAATCTGCACAGATTTGATCAAGCTCGAACCCCACACCACCAATGCTTGCCTAGATTTATAAAACGGTAATCGAAATAGAAATTGTAGAGACAAAATAAAGCAGCAGAAATTATTTTAGAAAGTGCAGAGAAGAGTAGGGCAGAAGTAATCGATATCTCCAAAAATGTTTTGAAGAAGGTGTTTTTATAGAAACAAATAGTACCATTTGGTATTCCTATAATTGTGTGCATATCCCTGGAGTGTAGGGCACGCACAGTTATCTCAATAAGAGTAACGTTACAAAAAGGCTAGATTAAGATGGTTATATTAAAACGGCTATAAATTCAAGTCTGAGTTTGTCCAAAAAGATAGGTCCATGCGCATGCGAATCGAACTGAGCCGACCGACTGACTGTGCGCATGTTTGTGCGCACGAGTGCATGTGATGCGGGAGCGCGCACACGTTAAGGTTTTCCGAAGCCACTGTCCGAAATCCTCTAGAACTGCTTTGGCTCGTCACTTGGCCTCACGGGCGTGAGCCCTCCTTGTTCCCCTTCACAAGCTCATAAGGCTCATGGAATGAGAAGGTATTTATACCACTCTTTCAAACTTTCAAGTTTCCAATGTGGGACAAGGTTCCACACACAAAACACAATCACTAAAGTGACCACAAATCAAGTTTTGTAAACAACAAAAATGAGGGGTTTTATTTAAAATACCCAACATTTGGTCATATTTAGTTTTAGCTTGATTGCAGTAAAGAATTTTTACTATAAAACTATAGATGTAAAGGATTTTTAAAATGTAAGAATATAACATAATTAATGATACTATTGGGTATAATTAAAAAAAATCAAAATATAAGGGTTTAAGACCAAAAATAAGAAGAGAAGATGATTTAATGCAAGGTATAACACGATACATGTTAGAACATAAGGCATAATAGTGTAATTTAAAAAGCTGAAAATTAGAGAGAGAGAGAGAGAGAGAGAGAGAGAGAGAGAGAGAGAGAGAGAGAGAGAGA
>JAUPMG010000014.1:19739402-19771621 GCA_031762675.1 Pachysandra terminalis
GTTATATAGCAATGGAAATTGAATTGGGCAATATAAATGAAGCTAGATCCATCTATAAGAGATGTTACTGTAAGAGGCTAGTTGGGACAGGTTCAGAGGTATGTTTGTTGCTCTTGTTAAGCTTCATGCTCAAGTCCTTGTGTGCCAGGTGTTGCTGCTATATTAGGCACCCTAAGACTACAAGGCTAATACATTGAAAATTTCATAAATACTTTATTATACTTTGCAAGGTCAAATTGAGGAAATATTACAAAAGCTATTGTTTTAAAGCACAAGAAACAAATCAATGGGCGTATCGTGTTGTTACAATGCACCTTAGCAGCTCTTGTATTTTGTTTCACCACTGTGTTGTCTTGCACTATTGTTTGGAGAAAAGCTATTTTCAGAGATATTCAGACATGCTACTCAGTGCTCATCGAACATTTCTGGACTTCTTTTCCTTGGTTGTTATTAACATAGTTACCAATACTTGTTAAAAAGGTTTTTTACATGTTGATCATCAGTAATGCCTTTTTGTTCTAGTTTACTGGTTTAGTTGGCTATAAGAATCTTTTTTCCGCCATTATAGCTGTGTTACCTAGGTATGTGGCACGGATCCATTTGTCTATGTGTCTACCATGTCAATGCTTGAAAATCTTGGTATGTGGGTGTATGAAAAGATTGTGTGAGTATATAATTAACATATGACTTATATACTAGCCTATCATGTGTTTCTACATAATCAAGTTATGTGCAAAATTCAATATCATGTGGTGAAACCTATGATAATAGCCACAGAAAGGGTGTAGGATACTTTGATACAGGTGTTGGATACCCTTTAAAAGTTTTCTGAAATGTGGCTGACACTTCCATGAATTTTCTATTATTATGACATTTCTCACAGAGTGCCAACTCTCATTATACAATGAGGACATCATCATGAAATGGCATTGGCATGGGAAAAGAATGCTTATACACTTGAATCCTTAACACTGCCATGTCTAGGTAAAACCACATTCTTGCTTGTCAAGAACCAAAAATTAAGTTGGGCCATGTGTCCCCAAGTATTTCTCACTATATTAGTTCCTAATTGGTATTGCCTCTTATCATTTTGGATCATATTCATATCGTATTCATCTATTCTTTTTTTAACTTATTATTATCTGGGCCGCTCCTTGAGCCCATCAAAATGACATCATATGGAATAACCCCCCCTATTCTGGCCGTGTATTCGGGGGATGATATTCATCTTGTTTAGCCAGGGGTTTGATCGAGTGTGAACTATACATCAAACGAATACTATACAGCAACCTGCATTGTATGTTAGGTTTGTTTATTAGATCACATGTGGTGATTATACTTGCTAGGTGCACAACATGCATTAATAATTGAACCAGCCTCATGCATTGCATATTACATCATATTGAAATCTTATACATTGTTCATATCATTATTTGCATATTCATTACATATTACATGATTCACACATATCACATGATACACATTACATATTAATTGAATATTGATCACACATCACACATTTCATTTGTTTATTTATGGATTACCGTTGAAGAGTGGCATTGGCCTTACTTCAAATTATAAACCTTGTTCGATTTGTTTACTTACTAGCTAAGTGTAGCTTACGCTTTCAAGCAACCATATTTTAGGCACATTAGAGGAGCACTTGGCTTATGGAGACCAAGCTGTGGACTATTGTTTTGATATACCTGTTGATTTTATTGAAGGAGATAATTAAGATCTATATTAGTGATTTTATTTGTTTTTGCTGGCTTGCATGCCAAAGCTTATTACTAGCCATTGTTAGGCTATATTTTATTTAGGGATTTGATTTGAAGCATGAGACTAATATTATTTTACTTTCTGCTGTTTCTATTTGAATGATGTTTTGTGATGAATGTTAATTTAATAAAATTACTTTCCAATGACTTTATCTTGTATAAATATCCTTTAAGTCAATGATTTTGGCTATGTATTATTTATCCACTCCCATCTGGATATGGGGTTAGAGTTGCAAATTAGACATGGGGACTCCATTGAGATTTCCAGGTTTGGTTCGTGACAAAAATGGTATCAGAGCTTAAGTTTTATGTTTTAAATTAGATTCCATAAGTTTTTGATGTGTTGATATTTTGAAAGTTTTCTGTTTGCCGATATTCTAAAAGTTTTCTGTGTGCTGATTGTTATTACTAACATTGGCTGCTAAACTTAAGTGTGGGCAGATTTCTTTCTTCTTAAACAGATTGCTGTTCAATCTACTTATCCCTGAAGGAACAAGTTCTACGCAACAAGGTAATACTGATGTCGAGAGTACTATGGAGTAATCGTAGAAGATCCGAAGCAACAAGGGAACTAGAAGCGGATATTCGTGGTAAGTATCTCCAACTTTTCTGGTTAGAGTGATCGAATTTCGAGGACGAAATTGTCTTAAAGAGGGTAGAGTGTAATAACCCAACCAAAATATATGACTAATTTGTAATTAATAAAAGTATAGGAGTTATGGTGTATTTAATATAGGGGTTAATTTAAAATTTAGTAAGTTAGTTAGAGATTTGACTTTAACTGATTGCGATTGGTGGGTTGCACTATAGAAAACTAAAGTGTTTCACACACAATCATAACTCTTTAGGTTAAGATGTGTAGCTAGAATCTTGTAGGAACTTTTAACTTAAATCAATGACTCAGATTTAAAACACATAATTAGAAGCTTCTCTACAAAACAGGAGTTAGAAACCCACTAGAATTCAAATATTCAAAGATAGAAACATAGCTGAACTAGGTGAGCTGGGAATTTCATCTAATGGCTTAGAAACTAATACATTCTAATAAAGGGTCATGATTGAAACTTAAATACTAATACTAATAGAACTAGGAAGTTTGTTGAAAGCATATAAATAAGTGTCTTTACTTGATTTCGAAAATCACAAATTCCTTGGAGCAAAGAAGAAGAGGAAGAAGAAGAGCAGAGGTGAATTCTCTACTCCAACTCAACAACATCAAGGTAACTATTCGAATTTAACTTGTTTTATGGTTTAAGTAGAGTTTCAAGTTTGTTTTTCAATAGTATGACGTAAGTTTTCAAAAATTATATTAGTTTTCAAAGTAATTAGCTATTTATTTATTTACTTATGTTTTCTTATATATTATTATTGGGTTTTGTGCGGAATCCAAGATGAAGGAAGGTTACTTAAGGAAGAAAATTGATTTGAGTTGTAGAAACCTTGCAATTTTGGCAATTCTGCCCAGGATACGAGCTTCGGCGAGTACTCGGCGCACCGAGACCTTGCCGAACCTGCCCAGAAGTGCCCTCGGCGAGAACGCGGTACACCAAGTATACGTTGAGCGTTCTTTTATGATATTTTAGTCCCTGGAAATTACACTGAGACCTGTCTCGGCGCACCGTGAGTACGCCGAGCGTAACATATGATTTTTAAGCCCCTTGGAAACTACACTGAGCGGTATCTTGGTGTACTGAGAGTACGACGAGCCAACTTTTATGACCAACTTCAAAAAATATGAAATCCTATAACAGACCCCTCGGCGACCCTTGGTGCACCGAAAGGTACGCCGAGAGCATTATAGCGACCACACGGCACGCCGAAATTGAACAACTTGATCCAACTTGATTGAATGTTCGTGAGCATGTGTATTTGGATCTCATTAGATCAATTATGATATTAGTTATGCTTGATTTTGCATGTTTCAATACTCATACCCTATTTGGACTATTTTTCTATGTTGCTTGGAACAAGATATTTTGATATACTTGTTTTTATGTATTTTTTAACATGTCCAGCATGCTAGATAGACATATTACACCTTGTACACATCAATTGCATGCTTAGTTAATGTGCACCATATCACTTGCACTTATTATGCCTTAAGACCATGGGTTTGGTCTATAGGTCAAACCCTTTGCATTTAAATCCATACTTTTGGATTTTTAAGGATATTCAGAGATTATTGTGATCTGGAAATCACAGTAGATGAGGACACTTGCACATATCTATATAGTTCTGGAGTTGAGGGACTAGCTATCCTAATATACCTATTTTGATTCTTGTCTTACGAGACGAACGCCTGTCTTGTTGGATGGATGACCGAGTGAAAATTTGTTAGTAAATCTGTTTTATGTGTGACTCACGAGGAATAGTCCACATTGGTGGAGCCCTGGGATATTTCCCCATGATCAGAAATAAAATGAGGAAATTGGGACTTCTAGGTCGCAAATCCTAGAAACTATGATGCGCACATGGAATAACCCCCTATTCTGGCCGTGTATTCGGGAGATGATATTCATCTTGTTTAGTCAGGGGTTTGATCTAGTGTGAAACATACATCAAACGAATACTATACAACAATCTGCATTGCATATTAGGTTTGTTTGTTAGATCACATGTGGTGATTATACTTGCTAGGTGCACAACATGCATTAATAATTGAACCAGCTTCATGCATTCCATATTACATCATATTGAAATCTTATACATTGTTCATATCATTATTTGCATATTCATTACATATTACATGATTCACACATATCACATGATACACATTACATATTAATTGCATATTGATCGCACATCACACGTTTCACTTGTTTATTTATGGATTACCGTTGAAGAGTGGCCTTGGCCCTACTTCAAATTATAAACCTTGTTCGATTTGTTTACTTACTGGCTAAGTGTAGCTTACGCTTTCAAGCAACCATATTTCAGGCACATTAGAGGAGGAGGACTTGGCTTATGGAGACCTAGTTGTGGACTATTGTTTTGATAAACCTACTGATTTTATTGAAGGAGATAATTAAGATCTATATTAGGGATTTTATTTGTTTTTGCTTAATTGCATGCCAAAGCTTATTACTAGCCATTGTTAGGCTCTATTTTATTTAGGGATTTGATTTGAAGCTTGAGACTATTATTATTTTACTTTTCGCTATTTTTGTTTGAAGGATGTTTTATGATGAATGTTATTTTAATAATATTACTTTCCAATTACTTTATCTTATATAAATATCTTTCTTAAGTCAATGATTTTGGCTATGTATTGTTTATCCACTCTCATCTGGATATAGGGTGAGAGTTGCAAACTAGACATGGGGACTCCATTGAGATTTCCAGGTTTGGTTCGTGACATGTAGCATTGAACAATTTCTCTCCGACATTACCCTTGATATCCTAACCAATTTTAGAAAGTAACACTAGACCTCTCTAGCAACTCCATAATGGATAAAGAGGTGATCTATTATATTTTCATAACTCTTGCACACGAGACAAACTTTTGGAGATAATGCTATGTATTTCCTTCTCTTCTAGACAATATCCAAGCTATTGATTTTGTAGAGCAATCTTGGTGAGGCCTTGATTTTTATTTTTATTTATTTTTTTAAAGGAAGATCTAGTAAAGGAAAACCCCGTATAATCAATAATCTAAACTAAGGTATTAGGAACTTTTAAGGACTCGAAGAAGACTGTGTTGAGCACGATTGTATTTTCTTCTCTGTCCTCCTTTTTCTTTTCAATATGAGATGACAACTAAATCTATTTTGATGGAGTTGGTGAACACACTTTGATGTCGAATATGTTACAAATGGACCTATTATACCCTTCTTGGGTAATCGATTGGTGGAGTCTAGCATTGGTGAAGGTGTTGGTTTTGTACATTGGTCTAGGCATGGTTTTAAACTTTCTTTGATATTGTATTAGTTTTTCTATATTTATTCCACATTTCCACTTTAACATGCTATAAACCAAAGTTTACTTGAATCCCATAGAATTCTATCTACCTTGAGTCCTTGATCAACACATGACAGTCATAGTACTGCAAGACTTTGGTATAAGTCATAGAAGCACATAAGATCAAAATATTCCATTAAGAACCCCTCATAAAAACTTAGTCAAAATGATTTCAATTAATCTTTAAATTGCTTTTTTGTTTGGGGCAGTCACTTTGTTTCACTTAAATGAAGAAAAAGTTTCTATCCTTCAATAAATGAACCAAGATCAAGGTTTCACAGGTTTAGGATACTCTTCCATATCCCCATTTTGTTTTCTTATATTAGTAATATCTAGCATTAATGCATCAATTGATTGATTTAAAAGACGGCTGAAAAGTCTTGAAAAATGGAGGAAACTTATTTGAACATGAGCAAATTTACTCAACTTCCATGGACTTTCATAAAACTTCCTTGAGTTTGTTGCTTTTCCAAAGGAACCGAATTATGCCATAAGCCTTGAGTTGAATTTGTGGAAGAATGATGGGGAAAGCTGGTTACACATCATGGAATGTGGCAGTGGTGTTGAATCTTTGTTAACTTTTTCTAAGGGGTGTAAACACTATGGTTTGTCAAGCTTCTTCAGGAGGTTGTGACTTTCTCGTCCGAAAATGGAGTTCTAGGCACACGTAGAATAGGTGCTCATGTCTTATCCATGGAAAGATACAGAAATAAAATGGAGGATTCTTAAAATTTAATGCTTTCAGTCCAAACAAAAACGAAGATATCTTTTCTTTCCAGAAGGGTAAAAGGTTAATATCGAAAAGGACCTCTATAAGGCAGGTCGTACAAAGGGAGAAATTGTGGTTACTTTACGTGAACTATCTGACGCGAAAGTAGAAAAGGAGAAATGTAGAAGCTGGGTTGCTTGAAGAGGGGCTAATATCAAGGGCAATGGTAGAACAAGGGAAATTTGCAGCATGCATGTTTCCGATGGTCAGACTAGGGTAATGGTGAATGAACTGTTGGTTGGAGAAAGGATATTGTATCTGAGAGCTTGTCTTGTAGGAAGGTTTTAGGGGTGAACCAAGGTTTGATACAGGGCAAAAGAAAGATGTGATATAGTGGGGAATTTAAGGTGCAAAAGCTTTCAAACGACCTTTCCTATTTACATTTCCTTCAGCCTTTTAAGCACAGAGGGTGTTGCATGAGGGGAAGAGATTTATGGGTCAATATTGCCTCTATCTCGACATATACGGGAGTTTGGTGGGGTGCTCAAAAGAAGTCGAAAGCTTGGGTCAATGTGGATCAGGATAGTAGGGTGCTGCGTCAGTAAGGGAGTCATGTAATAAATTGAGGAAGCTTATGGATCTCTCTCTCTCTCTCTCTCTCTCTATATATATATATATATATATATATATATATATATGTGTGTGTGTGTGTGTGTATAAGAACTGATTAGCATACAGACGAGTCCAAATGATTGTCGACAGAGGATCAATGCCTTGTTTATGTATAAGAGCTGATTAGCTTACAGATGACGTGATTGAGCTGCTGTGGTGCTAGATTCTGGTAAAAGGCATTGATCCTCTGTCGATGATCGTTTTGAAAAAGTGGAGCTGATATTTTTTAAGTGTTGATGTTGCCGAAATAGAAGTCTGATTTCTTTATTCCAGCGAAGAAGAGCCAAGAGTGCATTTCAACGTCCACCAGAGTTGCTGCAGAGTATTGTAGGTAGAGATTGAAGATGATTGTCCTGAGTCTCCTGGGATGTTGGTCCTAGGCCTTGGTCAAGAGTCCAAAGCCCAAGCTCATATGCAGAAAGGATGCGATTTTCAAAATATTGAAAATTGTCCCTCATGTTCGACAAATTTGAAAATCAAATGTTGAAATTGGGAGTTGGATATGAGGTAGTTTATGTGGATAAAGGTAAATTTTTGGCGAGTGATGGGTGAACCTGATTGCATATTGTGGATTGAATAGAGCCCGAAAGGAGTGATTATTAATTAAAGGGAACTCTAGTGTTGTGTACAACAATGCATGCCTCAAATTCGAGCCCATCTATTTCAAGCAGGTTGGGGGATAGGTCGTCATTATTAAGGAGCCATCTAATAGATTTGGGCCTCTGAACTAAAGACCAACATGTTCACAGGTCAAAGACATTAGTAAATTTGAAGGCCTCCAAACCTAAATCGAAGTGGTCAAAAGTAAATTGGGAAAGATAGCATATTTCCATGGGTTTTAAAGGTGCAGAAACGAGATTGAATGGTGGAGATGCTACAATGCTCGTGTTTGATCTGGTTTGGGAGGAGGGGGATTATCAGTAGGAGTAGTCTTCAATTGAACCAATGAATAATTCAATTGCTGATGGGGATTAATTGCAAATGATAATATTACACAATAAAAGCAAGAGAGGAAGGAGGTCTTATTGACACTGATGAGGAGGGGGATAAGTTTTCAAGAAAAATATAGAGATCAAGCTGTGTGCCCAAGATTTGGATGGGTTGGATATGAAGGCACGATTGACAAGTCAACTCATTTAGAAGGGGGAAAAGGTAAGTACACAAGTTCTAATCAATTTGGCTTCTTATGCTCCTGTACCTTTTTTCTTTTTCTTTTTGAGATATGGAGGGGGGAGGGGAAAAAGTGGGGAGTAAGGAAGAGGACGAGGAGGTACACTTTGTTGAACGGTTGGTGGTTTGGGTGTCAAAGACAGAACTAGAGAGAGAAGATAAAGTTTCTAATGTACGGGTGGAGGGTACAATAGTTTTGCAGGGTGACAAACAGGAGGGAGTTAGTAGAGGAAAATTGCAGGGAGTTAGGGTACAATATTGATCCCTCCAAAAGAGGGAACTATTAGGATATATCAAGGGAAATATCGATATCGCCAAAAACGTTAGAGAAATGAGGGAAACATTGAAAAAAAAAAGGGTACAAGTTTGG
The DNA here is from genome assembly GCA_031762675.1 of Pachysandra terminalis. Classification (NCBI taxonomy): domain Eukaryota; kingdom Viridiplantae; phylum Streptophyta; class Magnoliopsida; order Buxales; family Buxaceae; genus Pachysandra; species Pachysandra terminalis. Next base: position 19,748,059 of record JAUPMG010000014.1, read on the forward strand.
ATGGAATTTTGTGGGATACTAAGTTAGGAATATTTAATTAACTCAAAGCATTACAAAAGAACAATAATATGGGACAATAAGGCATGCATAGATAGGCTCATGCTGTCATGCACGTGTTATTCTCTAAAATTTCATTTAATACTCAAAAAAAGTATTTTGACTAAAAACTAATATATTATAAATTACAAGTCACAAGTACGTGGAAAAAGAATCTAATCATGCCACTTATAGTTGCGGTCTAGATAGAAGATGATCCTGTATTTGTTTCTAACATCCACCAGGTATAACTCACAGCTACACACATTAAAGTAGCCCCCAGCCAAATGCTGCTTTGTTCGAGTTATCCCACATCCCTGAATATAAAGCCAACTAAAATGGTATATCATCCCTCTCTTACTCCTAGGATTCATCTTACCATATTGCTAACTAATGTTAGGCTTCCTCCCTCCTTTCATCTTGGGATGCCCCCCTTGCTACGAAAATCTTATTAATATACCCTAGATGTTTGTGTGTTGTCATGTGTCAACGCATACCGCCACCAACATGCTACAAACTCTAATTAACTTGGTATTTTTCCTTGGTCCACACAAAGATGTTGGGAGGAAGTAAGGCATCATTTAGGGCCTCAATTTCTGCCTTGTTTTCCATTAAAGGGATGCCTAAAGTTATTAGCTTTCAGGCTCACTTCTGCTTCTGAAAGGGCTGATCCTACTAATCTTAGTCTTACCAAAGGTACTCTTGTCGATGTCTAAAGCTGATAGCTTTTAGGCACACCTAGTGCATCAATTTCTGCCTTGTTTTTTTAATACAAGTGATGCCTAAAGCTAATAGCTTTCATATTTCCCAATGATCATAAGCATGCCATTGCCAAAAAAATGCTGCTAACATTTATACTACTGAAATAATAGTCCTCTATTAATAATAATGAGTATAAAGTCAATTCTATTGGCTATTTGGATACAGCCAAAATTCTGAAATTTTGAATATCTATTCTCTTTTTGGTTATAGTTTATGGTTCCCTTTCACTTGGTAGCATTCTTCATAGGTTGAAAACTGTAATAATTTTCAAAATATTTACAAATATCCCAGGTACCTGAATCCTATTTATTGAGGTTTGTTGAATTTAACACCTTGCACCCATGTCGGATTCTGACAGTCGCGATCATACCTGTAGGTATATACTGATTAGACCCTAGAAGATTGTTTTCATTGGTCTAAACTTGGTTTGAGTACTTCCTGTGAAGCACTCATTCTACTTCCTTTGAAATTTATAAGTGGCTTTTTGGAGGAAATGATTTATTTATGTAGGGGTTGCTATCATTTGGTTCAATGTAAAAAATTGTATCCGACACCTTGCACCGATGTCGGATTCTGACACTTTTGGTCATACCTATACGTAATTACTTATTAGACCATCGAAGTTAGCTTTAATTGGTCTAGACTTGGTTCGAGTACTTCCTCTGAATTCCTCAAATATCCCTCCTAAATTCAAACTTTCAGATACATGAAACTACTTTTGGATATAAGCAATCTTAGAGGAAATGGATCGTTATGTAATTGTAGGTGTTGATATCATTAGGTTCACTGCGAAAAGTGCCATCTCTCCCTTGGATGATTTGTTTTTCATGAGATCTCCATCTTGGATCAATGCTATTAGGTAATTACATATTTGTCCATGGAAGTTAGCTTTAATTGGTCTACACTTGGTTCAAGTACTTCCTCTGAATGCCTCAAATATCCCTCCTAAATTCGAACTTTCAGATACATGAAACTACTTTTGGATATAAGCAATCTTTAAAGGAAATGAATCGTTATGTAATTGTAGGTGTTGATATCATTTGATTCAATGCGAAAAATGCCATCTCTCCCCTGGATGATGTGTTTTTCATGAGATCTCCATCTTGGATCAATGCTATTTTGTCTCTCTCGTCAGTGAAGAGGCTGACCAATGACGTATAAAACCTTACTTAGTCTAAGATATTTATAGACATGCTATACCTGCATTTTGCAGCATTGCTGCCCTTAACATCAGTTTTTATTTTATTGATAAAATGAAATGATTTTCTAGTCATCTTTCATATGCATTTCATAGACTTCTCCCAAAGGTTTAATTCAACTGCTATGAAATATATTGTGGATTAGATGATACCTTCCTTTCCTAAAACAAAGAATCGTTCAGGACATATGTAATTCTTGGTTGCGCTTTGAGAGGGAATATGGTACACTGGAAGATCTTGACCACGCAGTGCGGAAGGTACAATTCCTTCTCAAATATCAGTTTGAAATCTTACATACCTTTTTTTGTATTTGTTTACTTTTACATGAGGAACATGGTAATTTCTTTTGTTTTCATTTTGAAAAGTAATGACTATTGGAATTTGTAATGTCAAAATACCTGCGCATTGCTTACTACTTGCTCGAGATTGTCACACATTTGCATAAGAAATTTCTTTAGCTTTGTGATTTTCTGTTTTAGTTGTAAATAATTAACAATTTAGAGTTGAAGATTCAGAAAACATATAATCAATATATATTTTTTTTTACTAAGAACACTGAACTATGGAATGAATACTTAAATGGAAGGTGTATGCTGCGGTACAAAATTATTCCTAGCATAGAGAAGTGTATTTGTTAACTACCAGGTCTGTTAGATGCTAATTGTATGAACTTCGAACCTAAAATTATTGAAGATATGTTTCTGTTTATTTGAATACAATTACATTGAAACTATTCAAACCATTGTTTACATTATGATTTTATGTAGCCATTATTTTTCTGTCATGTAAAAACTACTTATTGGAGGCCAATAGAAGAAAATGACTTCATGCTCTTCCAATCTTACAAACGTTTCTTAATTCCTTCCTGAAGAGATCATTCAATCCATCTTATCATGTGGTATTCAGTAGACTTATGCACATGTGTAGAGTGTGGTCTTGTCTCTAGGTGTCAGATACATCTTATCCCTATATTATAGGATGAGGGGACTCGATTAAGAAGGATCCACCTTTTAAGTATAAGCGCATGCATACATCATTCCTTAGCAAATAAAAATACATTTTCACGTAAAACAGCTACCTTTGTTTACATCCTTTATTTATATCCAATAAAAAAAATGTCAACCATAAAAACTAAACGGTCATAAACTTACAAAAACAGAACAATTATAAACTTGAAAACTTGATATTATAGAAGTTAAAATGGAATAAATCTCCAAAGTTATGCAAGAACATATTAGTTAACTGAATGACAATACAAGCGAGATTAGATTACCTAACTTATAGCTCGTCATCCTGTATCAAATCAGCCCATCTTAAGAAGAAATCTTCTGATTTAACACCTTCTAACTCCTTCAAAACAGATGAGAATTGATGAGATAGCAATGAGTGAACGGCATAGACAGCAACTTGGACTTCCACAGTAAACTTTTTGGATTGAAGAGGTAGTAAAAAAGTTCGTTGTGGGTGGAAGTGCTTAACCTTTGTCCTGCCTTCAATTTGCTAATGACATAATTTATATGGTAATGCAAATCATTTCATTTTTTTAGTAAAAAATGTATTTGATATCATGTAGTGATGGCTCTGTCATTGATTGCTAATATTATTTTTCTGGCCCTTGCTAAATATAATATGCCAAGATTTAGAAAAGTACCTACTTTGGTTATGCTTGATTTGAAATTGAGACGAATCCATTAAACCTTTTTCGTAAAGTTTTTATATTGTTCCAGTCAAGGCTTGCAATGTCGATGTCGCAAACTGGTAAGACCTGCAACATGTCGCAACATCGGGGGGAAAAAAAACTATTTATTTATGTTTTCATAATTTTATAGGGTTTTTTTTATTTTTTTAAATTATAGTTTTTCCCTCATGTCGCAGGGAAAAGGGAAATCTGGTGATTTCCCATGGATTTCGTTTTGACAATTCCAAAATCGTTGACATGTCGACGACATTGAAAACACTGGTTCCAGTTAATGATACATTGTGCTAGAGTAATCCTATTAAGATATCATAATCACATTCGTATCGTATCCTTTAGAAGTCTTGTCTTGTGAAGAAATCTTTGTTTGCCTTTAATTTGTTGCACTGATAAAGGCAATGTAAACCCATGGCTTTACCGTTTGGGTATTTCTTGATATGATGTTTATTGATATGTGTACCTGTATCAGATGTAGTATGAATTCAAATTTTCTTTTTCCTTTTCTTAAATTATCACTTATAGATGCTCCATGTTTGCTCCTTTCCTAGGTAACACCACGTCTGGAAGAGCTGCAGTTATATAGGTCACAACAAGAGTCTACAGTTATTGCTGCATCGACAGTTCAACAAGAAAGTTCTCTTAAGAAAAATGCTCCTGAAAAAAGAAAAATTGGTACGAGATTAGCTGATGAATATCCTCCAACAAAGAGGCATAAAGATGCAGATCAGAACTCAAAGAGAATCTTTAGAAAGGATAAAGGTCATAAATCAATTGAAGCAAATAATACGCAGGGGATTGAAGCCAAGACTGATAAACCTGAGACCAATACTGAACACGTCAAAGATTCCTCTTCTGACAAAGAAAAACTATACACAGATCAATGCACTGCATTTGTTTCAAACCTTAGCCTTCAGGCATGTTGCTCTTTATCACGAGAGTATTTGACTTAGTGTAGTACAATGTATGATGCTAACAGTAATAACTTTGTGCAGGCAAATTATGAGCATCTGTGGGACTTCTTCAGTGATGTTGGTGGGGTCACTGCTATCCGTATTTTGAAGGACAAGTTTACTGGAAAATCAAGGGTCTCTCTCCTCTCTCTCTGGTTTATCTCATGTACATGCATAAGTATGTCCATGACACACTTGGTTGGGTCGACTGGATAACCCACCCCAGTAATGTTTTTATATGGTGAGCCTCCATGCAAACAATAGCCTGAGTGCACACATGTAGCCATCTGATTAGGCCCTCAAAATTTCGACCCTATCAAAAACCACTATAACAAGACCTTGTAGCATGATGCCATAGCAAATAACATGGTTAGCAATTTGAAAGCTTGATCAGATGGCTATAAATGTCCGACTGGACTGATCTTTTGCATGGATGCTCATCATGCAAAATCATTAGTGGGTTTATTTTTGGGGAGCCAAACATGTGCATGTGTTGGCATATTGAGGTATTGATAGGGAGGGTTCCTTTTTTGATACTAGTATATATATTGGTATAGTGATGAAGTCTTGGGGAGTTGTACCCAAGACCTGGGATCGATTCCCACCTTCACCAGCTTGAAGGGAGAGCTTGGTTGACAGTTTGCTGCCTTAGCAAAGACTAAAGAGTCACTCGAGTTCCATGTTTATCCGGACCTTGTGGGACCCACTAATAACCCACCCTATGTTGTGGTGTGATAGGTAGTAGGTAGTAGTGGGTTCGTAGGTGTTTTGGGCAGGGCTAGCCTGTTATATAATATACCAAAGAAAAGACAGAAGGAAAATTTCTATTTCACATACATGGATGGAAAGGCTTGCATTAGTATTATTTCTTTTTCTTTAATTTTTTTTTTTCTAAAAGTAACTGTCAATATATTAAATCATCATCGTTATTATATGCCTTATCCCTACTAGTTTGGGTCGGCAACAAGAATCCTCTTCATCTCAATCTGTCAAAAAACATATCTTCAGTCAAATTATGAGTATGCAAATCCTTTTTGATCGTCTCCATCCAAGTTCTTTTGGGTCTTTCTCTCCTCCGTTTAGAACCTTCAATGATTTCTTTCTCACACCTTCTCACAGTTGTTTCCCTGGATCTTCGTTTCATATGCCCAAACCATCTTAATCTAAAAAAACCTCGAATGTGTTTGTTCCTCGCCTTATTTTTCCTAGTCTTCCCACACATCCATCTCAACATTCTCATCTCAGCATTATTCATCCTATGCATATGTTACTTCATTGTTGCCCAACATTCTAATCGATACATCATAGCAGACCTAATGGCTGTATACTATAAAATTTTCCTTTTAATTTGAGTGGAACACATTGATCGCATAACACTCTAGAAGCACTTCTCCACCGAAGCCATCCAGTTCTAATTCTATGAGGAACATCCTCTTGAATAGTTCCCTCTTTATGGATAATTGATCCAAGATAACAAAATTGATTGCTTTTAGGGATCGCTTGATTTTCAATTCTTACTGGTGCTTCACCTCTACTATTGTTTGTGCTAAAGTTACATTCCATGTACTCAGTCTTAGTTCGACTTATTCTAAAACCTTTTGATTCCAAGGTCTCCCTCCGTAACTCTGATTTTTCATTTACTCCCTCTCTAGTTTTTGATTGAAAGAATAATTCTTCTTGAAACTGATAAGATGTTACCTAGAAAATTATCTGGCCAATTGTCTTCTAGAAGAATGAACAGGTCTCTACTCAACAAATTTGCCAGATCCCTCTTTGTTATCATATGTGTGTAATGTCTCTTTGCTATCATATGTGTGTAATGTCTGTACCACCAACTATTGTATATAATTGAAAATGGATTTCCTGTTGTACTCGCCATCTAGTTTCTTTTGAGACAATGATTTTTTTTAACTTGTGGGAGGCGATACGGCCTATCTAGGCCATCCATTAAATTGGAGATCATCTAGTTAACCGTGTGAATAAGTCCCCCATCCATGTAAGTCTGATATGTACTATGTCAACTTGTATGATGTGCACTTATAGCTGTGATTTTCTTATATATTTTAGAATTTACAGACAGAAAATTGTTCTGAAATTTTGGATTTGAAGAGGGGTGATGTGGAAGAACATGTGTCTCGTGCCATACGTAGAATTGTCATAATAGGATTCCTGAAATGGAGTTTCACCACTACTTTTAACACCCATATAGAAGTCTCTTTATCTTCTGCTGTTGCAGATGGTTTGAACCTCCTTTCACCCTGATCATTTGCATCTGTGTCCTGGCACATGGTGAATTTTCTTGTAGTGTTTGTGTGTGTGCACATGTGTGTGTGTGTGTGTGTGTGTGTGTGTGGTTGCATGCATGTTAAATGAAATGGCCTTTCTAATCACCATATCAATTGGATGTAGAGCTGGGAGTGGGGTGGCTCAATATTGAAGATCTTGTGACCCTTGGATTGGATGAAAGTAAAAATGGTATCCTTAGGACGTGGTCCTGAACATTTGATAGACACAATCCTAAGGACCATCCAACGGCGAGGACCTAAAGAACATGTAGTCCTTAGGAGATACTTAAATGGCTTGTTGTATGAGGAGATGAATAAAGTCATCTTATAAATATAGTTTATTTTTGAAGGTTTTCATAGTATTAATCATGTAAAAGAATGCAATTTGTTCTTTTGTTTGGGAGACATGATGAATAGCTATTTTTTGTGCATTGAGATCTCTTACATGTGTCCTGCTCCATTTGATATGATGTCAGAAGAATGATCTTTTTATTTTTTTTTTGTGGTTGCTCTTGATACACAACCTGTACAAACAGATACATGCATGTACACATCTAGGGGGCCTAGTACTATGTATCGGAAATTCCTGGGTTTGATGTATAGAAGTGCCACATGGTACACTCCTCAGCAATCTAAGGCTTCTGTTTGTAAGTTTTCCTTGTGGTCCATAGCCAAGAAATTGATCAATATGACCTAAATCAACATCTTTTTATTTATTAATTTATTTATTTTTTCTTATTTTGGATTGGATATATTGACCTTTTATTACTTACCGCTTAAAGACTGGTTATCATTCAGAAATGATACTTCATTCAGATGATTGCTATTCCTGGATTGACCTAATTTTACCTGATGTTGCAAAGAAGTTTTATGGTCTTATATTGACAGAGTGCTCCAAGGCATGACATTCCTGTTGTATGTATTTCCTTTAACTGATGTTTGATATCCATTTTTCAATTTTTTGAAGGGGCTGGCATATGTGGACTTCTCCAACCATGAACACCTTACAGCAGCTATAGAAAAGAACAGGCAGATTTTTCTTGGTAAGAGGTTGAATATTGCAAGGTCTGATCCAAAGCAAAGCAAAAAGAGAGAATCCTCTGGAAGTAGCAATCTAGCAGAACATGGTATGCTAAGAGCATCTTTTATTCTAAGGTTAATAGGTTATATATGTTAGTTTTGCAAGACATATATAACCTTTAGAATGGGGAAGTTTTTGACAGATATTTCAAGTATAATTTCAAACTTTCACAATAGTTTTTCTTAAAAATTTAAAAAGTAAGATCTTATAATAATGAAAATATCAGTACAGGGCGGATCACTGTGCCCTTCAAAATGGTAAAATTTTGGAAAAATTTGCAAGAACTCTGAAAATCTAAAAGCATGTTTATTTCTTGAATAGATATTACCATCTCCCTCATGTTTTAAATTATCATGATATAGTAATCATCTCATCACGCTTTGCAATAAAAACATGCATTTTGCATCATAATCTTACATATCAAACATGTGAACATGTGATGACAAAAGGAGTGAGATTTAAGGCAAGGTTTTAAATATCAATTGATATCTAAGGGAAAGGGGAAATAACAATTGATATCTCGAGCACAATATTGCTGTTTCCCAAAAAACTGGAGAAATGGGGAAAAGGGGAAATTTCCAATGGAACTTTGTGAGATGCATTTAGACATGTTTAGGTAAGCAAGAGAGTCACTATCTACGTAATTAGTCAATAAAACAATTAAGGAAACATAAATAGGAATTTTATATTTAGAATATAATAACAAATATACAACATACCTTCCGAAAAAGAAAAAAAAACAAATATACAACATCCAATAGAAGTTTTTCGACCCAAATACATAATAATATACATTGAAAACATGTGGTTCGATACCATATGGTGTTCTTTATGGACTCCAATTTTTTGATATTTTTTTTCTCCATAAACTACTTTTTATGAATAAAACTATGATTGTGTAATGACCTTAATATATGCCATAGGTAATAATTATTTGACTAGTTAACCATTATAAATCTGTTTATTTGAAATTTTTGTATGTCTAAGAAAATTCAAATTTTTTTCCAGTTTTGACGTAGAAATTAAGTTTTAATATAGAATATGCTAGTATTTATTTGGTTAAAAGGTCGACCCAATAGATAACATTTTAATGGTCCAATTTTCTGAAAAATGTTGTATGTTTTTAATTACTTTTTATAAAATAATTAAAAAATAAGTCAAATTAACTTTTTTCAGCCTGATTCATAACGGGATTCCAATATATGCACATACTTGTTAGATATTAGAGGATCAAACATTACATATTTAGGTGAAAATCCTAGAAATTCCATTTCTCTAAACGTTTCGGGGCTTCAATCTCTTAAATCTATAAAGTCATAATGAAATGCATGCCAATTTATTATATACGTGAATTGGCATGCATTTCTTTAAAATTTAATGCAAAATGACATGGGATGGGGTGGGTCCCATTCCTTTTATTTGTGTCCCACTTAGATTAGGTTCTCGTAGTATTTCATTTATTTTAGTGATTTTATTTTATTAAGCAAAGATTTATGTTTCCTATTTTATTTGAACTTCTATTAATTAGGGAATCAACGATGTGGTAGGTCCCACAAGTTGTGATTTAGTTAGAATTATCTTTTCATTTTTAGAATTACTTTATTTGAGTTGTAGTAGGTCTTTAAGTTGTTTTAGGGATAGAATTTGGTTCCCATTTGCTTACCATATGTTGGAGTCCCACTGTTAGAAGGCTTACGAACAAATTATTGAAGAGATTAGGTTTTGTGTTTCTCCAGTGTTATTCGGGTGTTTATAGTGGTTTGTCCACTCCATAGCAGTTAGCCTGCTCATCTACCTACTTCTTTTCTTATGTTCTCACTTCAGCACTACATTGCATTACAAGTACCACATCAATATCTCTCTTTCTATTTTTTCTTCTTGTGTGGTCTTCGCTAGCGATGGTAGTGAGGTTGGTTAAAAGGGTAACCCGCCCCAAATGCTTTGGGTTTGGTAACCCATAAATCAGGTGAGGTTTAATGCAGCCTGACCCTAACCTGCTCTGTTGCCATTCACCTATATGTTAATTATATTTTTTATGTAAAAATATATATTTTATAAGTAAATATGTTGAAAAATTGTATTTTACCTTCAAAATAATACTTATTTTTAATACATCTTACACCCAGGTAGACCCCAGCCCGGTCCAATATCGACCCAGTAAGGTTAGGAGTGGGTTTGGTATTGGGGGTGGTGGTTAGGGTTTGTTAAAACCCTCCCTGAACCCACCTCGTTGCCATCCCTAGTCTTAACCAGCTTCACCCCCACACGCTCTCCTTTTCTTTGTTTGGTCATGTCCTTTAGTCATTTGTTTTCTTACCTGAAAAAGTAAAAATAAAAAAATTATAGTCATTTTTTAAAGCAATAATCCAGTACATCTTTCGTTTTATTGAATAGCCCAAGTGTCCAAACCGTGGTTCCACTCATATTTTCTTTTTCAATCAAACCAACATCCGGTCATCTTTTTTTGGTTCTATTCTTTATCTTAATTTGTTTTATGCCTTACCCTTCCTTTTTATTTTTTATTTTTATTTTTTTTAACTAGGCAGTCACTTTTAATCATCTGTAGCCTGTAGGGCAGTCACGTTTAACCATCTGTAGGTACACTGTTTAAAACACTTTTTTTTTATTTCTCATCTTTTTCATATTTCTTCTTTTTTTGTTTTTATTGTTCAATGCAATTCTAAACTTGCACGATAGCTGGTGAGAACATGAAGGAGAGAGAGAAAGACCTATATGAAGAATCTTTAGCTTTTTCTTTCTTACGAGTCATGAGACGGATGTTGAAGAAGAGTGTAGTGATAAAGAAAATGATGACTGATGAAAATAGAGGGGTTTTCAAGAGGGAGAAATATGAGGATCTTGATGATTATTATTTTTAATGATCATGATTTTGCATTTTGATGTTGAACATATGAGCATCTCTTCTTGGGTCTTCTATGCTTTTTGCTAACTCAATCTAATGGACTATTTTTGTAGTAGTCTTTTATTATGTTATGAAATTTGAGTAAATTATGATGTTATGGTCTTGATTTGTTACTTATAAATATATATATATTTCTTCTGAGAAGTTAATAAACTTAAATATCACTGAAAAAAAAAATAGTTATGAATGGTTTCTGTATCTAGATTGCTTCTTCCTATGTTTTCGGCCCAAAATTGGCATATCTGTTGACATTATTAGTGGTGTTTCACAATGAGATTTCTTTCATGCACCAAGTTCAAGATTTTGTCGATGGTGTTGGCGAGCATTCTCTATATTTCTTGATGTCATGATTCGTAGATTTTCAAAACTTGCTGATGTTTTAACTATTTAATGGCTAGACACTATAACCAACACCTTCATAGACACATGATCATAACAAAAACTTGGGCCATAAACGAAGTGTGTTAACCTTGAATGAGACTCAGTTCAAGCTCAACATAAATTTGTTTGGCTCATGCTCATCAGCAATCAGTGGACTCTGATAGGGCCGAACCTAGGCTTGGCTCGACCCATTTAGTTCACATCCTATTGTGTGATGTATTATATAGTTTTCATGATATATGTATGCCATAATCTTATCGACATTGACTTAGCCTTGCACATCCTAACCCTAACTCAATTTTTTTTTTATTTCCTAGCACAACTCATGCTTGTTAATTGCACAAGCTTTTTTGAGAGTTTCCTAACTTAAGCTTATGAGACTAACATGCTAGGCTGATTCTTCTATATACAAATACATACGAACATGTTGACACAGACATAGGCACCCTGCATTTCACCTGTGACAACATTCCATGTATGTGGTTTCACATGAAGCTGTTCCTCATGCTAGATTATTTGTCTTTCTGCAGGTGGACGGGCCAGACTTTCTAGTGAACACAGTAGTAATATGGAGGGGTCTGGCACCAGAGATTCTACCGAGGCATTTAATAAGCTTCAAGCACCCATGCCATCATCATCTGTTTCTCATAGGCATGCCGACAATGTCCAGCTCAAGGGTAAGAACACATTTGCAGTGCCAAGGACTGTCAGACCTCTTGGATGGAGCAGCAATGAACTGAAGAATGAAGAAGATGAGAAGCCTAAATCTAATGACGAGTTCAGAAAAATGTTGCTCAAAAGTTGATTCCTTGAAATAAAATTTTGCTGGAGATTGTTTCCTTGATGGATTTGAACCTCCTCTTTTAAAGTAGTTCTACCTCAGTTCCCTAAAACCAACTTTTGAAATCTGGTATCTTTGTTGTAGAGCTGATGTAAGTTTGACATGTATAATTATCCTAGGTAGGGATGGGAAGGCATTCTTACCAAAGTTTTACTGATTGATTGAACTTACTGGGTGATACAAATCCAGTTGGTCTGTATGCCTGGTCAATACATCAGAAATTCGTAGGAGTTACCGTAGCAATTCTTAACAGCTTATTTAAACCATCCAAACTAGCATAAATGCTAAATGACAACAAATGCATAGATTTGTTATAAACTATCATTGTTCATCCGGTCATGAGGTTTAATTAAGAGCATATTGATTGTCTTGGACTGTTCACTGGCCTGAAATCGTTCTAAACTTCTTAGGTTATTCACTGGCCGGAAATGGTTCTAAACTTGCCGTCTAGGCAACAAATGGTGTCGGGTTGAGTGAGTGCCTTCATGGCAACTAAAAAGGGATTGTGAACCTTATCGTCTGAAAACACCTTGCAGAAATTAGATCATTCTTTAAACGAGGATTGGACAGTTCAATCTTTCTTGTTCCGTGTCTATTACGCTATTTGCAGTGTGATTGCTTTTCCTAATCCTTATCGATGCCATTGGTTTTGGTTATCTGTGCCGTTTACAACCGATCTAAACGGTTGGCGCGTGCAGTACTCCGTCACTCACAAGTGCTAGAATCGTCTCTCTCTCTCTCTCAAAAGTCATCCAACAAATACATGTTAGACGGGCAATTTAAAGGTAGTAGAAGGAAAGACGAGATAAAAAGTTACGGATTTATATTACGCACCTCTCATAAATACACGTGGGAAGGGCAATTTAATGTTCGTGGAAGGAAAGACATGATAAACAGTTACGGATTTATACTACGCACATCTCTCTCTCTTGCCATTGGTTTTGTTGTTCTCTCTTCTTTGTTGCTCTCTCTCTCCTCGATGCCATTGGTTTTGTTGTTGCTCTCTCTTCTTTGTTGCTTTCTCTCATATCTATTCCACGATCTAATCAGTTGGCTAGTTTGGTAGTCCGTCACTCAGAAGGGCTAGAATCCTCTCTCAAGTCCACCTACAAATTCGTGGTGGCAATGGGTCGAGTTGTAACCAGGTTGAGACTTAAACGGGTTGGGTAGGGTTCGACTCGCTTACGAATAGGTCAGAAAAACATGAACCCGAACCCAACCAGCTAATAAACGGGTTCAATCAACTTAAATTTTAATTAATTAATTATTTTAATTTTAAATTGATAAAATTCTAAATTTATATAATCATAAATCATCCATGTCACCTATTTAACATTATATTTTTAATAAATATTATAAAAAATGTATTTATCATTACAAAAATAAAAATATATTTTAACTAGCAAGCCTGTCAACAAATTTGATTAGAAGATTTTAGTGCATATCTTTGCCATGTGGGATTGTATTGCATTGGTGGTTGTCTAGTAACTTTTAACTGAAGGGAACCTTGATCATATTCTCCATAAATCATGAATCTAATAGCTGCACAGATTTTTTATGACAAAATTATCTCTATCAACTGGCATTTCTTCCACTTCACAGACCTAGTTAGGGTTTGTGGCCGTTCTACAGTTTAGGATTTTGCATTGGTTTTTCAACTATTGTTTGCACCATTTATGTATACAATACTGCTTATCCCTAGTAATATTGGAAACCAGAATTTTAAATCAGGTTTTCTAAAGGAAATTATATAAAAATTAGGTTCTAACCACTTACACCCCCACAAATTTGTTGATAATCTCGCACCCCATTAAAGGGGTTTTAGGAATCATTTCGGAAAAAAAAAAAAAAAAAAAAAGAACATGAGAACAATAAAGATTAAAATGACGATCGTTTTAATTTATTCGCCGTCTGCTCGCAGTTGTGGCCGGTCTGATGCTTCTTCTTTCACTCTTTGTAGGTTGCAGCCGTGGTGAGAACATTGAGATTTCTCCGTCTGCTCGCATATGTGGCTAGTGCATCTTCTTTCAATCTTTGCAGTCGTGGTGATATATCTTCGTCTGCTCGCAGCTGTGGCAAGTGGTTCACTGGTCCTTTTTCTTTCACTCGTTGCATGCTTGCACTTGTAGTGAGAAGTGAGAACTGAAGCCGTGGTGAGAAGTGATGAGAACTGAGATGTGGAGAGGAGAGCAAGAAAAGAACATAACCCAAAAAGTTCAAATCTTTTAAGTTATAATTATATAGTCTGATATATAGTATGATTACAATGTTTAGTTGGGGTATATAAGACCCCATTAAAAAAAAAAAAAAAGGGGGGGGGGGACCACCCTGTTTAACCAGTTTGGGTCGGTTTACAACATTTAAAAAACGTAAAAAAACAAAAACCCCAACCCAACCCACTTAATAAATGGGTCAACCCTAACCAGTTTAGTCGGGTTGGGTTCAGGCGGATTGGTAGGTTGGGTCGTAAATTGCTAGCTCTACTACAAATATATGTTGGAAGGATAATTTAATGTTAGTGGAAGGAAAGACAAGATAAAAAGTAACTCTCTCTCTCTCTCTCTCTCAAGTCAACTTACAAATACATATTTGTCACATCTCAAATCTAGAGTTCTCAATGGAGACCCTAAAACATTAAGAAAAGTAACTCATTCCATTCCACATGGGAGTGGTAGTCAATACATTACCAAACATATTGAACTCATTAAGATGATTATAGAAATATGAAAATAAAATATATATTAAAATATTCAATAATATGAACAACGGAAAAAAAAAAACTACTCCTAGTCTCATGCTTCAATCAAAATCCTACCAACTACAAAAATCTGAACTTAACTAAGATGAAAATCAAATTAAAACATAACAAATAAATCCTTCTACAAAATCTACTAAAATCAACAATCACTCATTATAACTAATATCTTCTTGGTATTATTATTCTCCGCCTTGGTCATTGTAGTCCTGTTACTCTCCATTTATAGATCCTGAAATATGGTTGCTTGAAAGCGTAAGCTACACTTAGCTTGTAAGTAAACAAATCAAAACAATATTTAAGAATGAATTAGGGATAAATCCACTATCCATTGGTATTCCCATAGAAAATTTGTAACGACCCACCCCACCTGATACAATATTGTCCGCTTTTGGCTCCCCTGAATCAAACTTCACAGGGGGTCACCCATCCTAGTACCACTCCCGCCCAAGCACGCTTAACTGTGGAGTTATGATTGGGTTCATGGCTTTAAAACGCGTTGTCATAGAAGTGTGTGACTATACATATAAGTACTTCACCTTCACCTGCCCAGGCAATGTGGGATTGTGCAACTTGTATCTCGCCCAGTGTGGTAGCTCGCTTAGTGCATCGCACCCGCCCACGTAGGTCACCACAATCACCCCCCCATGGGGCCCAACGTCCCCGTTGGCCACACTTCTGGCTGACTCTGGCTCTGGATCTGATACTAACCCACCCCACCAAACACAATATTGTCTGCTTTTGGCTCCCCCGAATCAGACTTCGCAAAGGGTCACCCATCTTGGTACTACTCTTGTCCAAGCACGCTTAACTACGGAGTTCTGATTGGGTTCACGGCTATCATGGCTTTAAAACGCGTTGTGTCATAGAAGGGTGTGAATATACATATAAATACTTCACCTTCACCTACCCAGACGATGTGGGATTGTGCAACCTGTAGCTCGCCCAGTGTGGTAGTTCGCCAAGTGCATCGTACCCGCCCACATCACACCCGCCCACGTAGGTCACCACAATCGGGTAAACTTCTGGAGAGATTCAAGAAATTAGGACCATCCATGTTTAGGGGATTGACTGATCTCATGGAGGCACTGGAGTGGTTGGATCATCCCGAACATATCTTCGAAGCTTTGGAGTGTGAGGACCTAGAGAAGGTGAGGCTAGCTGTCTTTATGTTAGAGGGAGAGGCTAGGAGGTTGTGGAAGACCTCGTTGGAAGTAATGGTAGGAGAAGATATGTATTGGGAAGGATTCAAGATTATGTTCTTGGAGAAATAATTTCCAAGGAACATAAGGAAAGATAAGGAGATTGAGTTCATAAAGCTTGAACAATGGAGCATGTCCGTGGCAGAATATGAAGCTAAGTTCACTGAGTCATCACAGTTTGCACCATACACTATGGATACTGAAGAGAAGAAGGCATTCTTATTTGAGAATGGGTTGAAAGGAAGCATCAAATCAAGGTTGGCAGTGAGGGAGTTCACAAAGTACTATGATGTGGTCAATACTGCTAGGAGAGTGGAGAAGAGTAACACGGAATATCTGAAGACCAGGATCAAAGGAAGATGGAATGGAGTTAGGAGAAACGGCAAGAGAAACATTAAGGAAACCGAGAACAGTCCAAGAAAAAGCGATTCAATGAGGATAGGACAGCAGGGCATCAGTATCAATCAGTTCGACCAACTCAAGCCGCAAACAAAGTGTGTTACAACTGTAGAGAGAAAGGACATCTTCAAAAGGACTGCCATCTACCACTATCATTTTAAAGGCCAAGACCCAAAGTCCTCAACATCAACTGCCTCCACAACAACAACAACGAGGATATCAAGTACCAATTCGTTTGCACGCCATCAACCAAACCGCAGATTTTGAAGAAGAGGATGCCCGAAGAGGATATTCACGTCAGTTCCAGGACCAGGTATGTAAATTTCGAGGACGAATGTTTTTTTAGGGTGGTAGATTGTAACAACTTGAAAATTTTACTAAAGTGGTTTTGGGCTAAAATGTAATTTCTAGAAGTCTAAGGCTTAAATTGTAATGTTTGGGGGTTAAGTGAAGATTATTTAGGTGGAACATATTCTATTGGGTAATATACATGGAATACTTTGTATGAACACACACCATAGTGTATCTTATAAAAATCTAAACCTATGGTGGAGATTCATTCTTACTTGAGACAAGCTAATCAAGGGTTGAGATTAAAAGAGGGTAGGAATAGAAGGGTGAACTAACCCTAATTCTCTTGTGTTTTTGGATGAGAAAGAGAAAGGAAAGAGAGCAAGAAGAAGAACAAGAAGAAGAGGAGGAGATCTACAAAGAAGAGAGAGCTTGAAGTAGTAAAGATCAAGACCAAGAACTCGACATCTCGACAAGGTAAATGCATTGTGTGCATTCATTGTGCATGATTGAGGTTTCTCTATGTTGAAACCATGTGATTGAAGTTTCTAAAGTTTAATTGCAGAATTAATAAGTTAAATTAGGATTTATGTGCATTATTTATGTTTAATTATGCTCATGATGTTGAAATTAGGTTTTGTAATGTTTATGATTTCAAATGCATGATTGAATGTGTTTTGATATGTTTAAGATAGTTTAGAATATTTGGATTGTGATTTTAGAACACGTGTGAGCTTGGGTGTTGAATTGGGTAAGATTTGAAGTTGTTGGAAAACCCAAAATTCCCAGTACCGTGCGTCGGTGGACCCGTTGGCATACCGACGGGGTCTGCAGACCACAGTTGGAAGGTTCTGTCAGTGGACCATCGGCATATCGATGGGGTATGCTGACCACTGTTGGAAGGTTCTGTTAGTGGACCGTCAACATACAGACGGGAGTCCACCGACCATATGTAATGTTAGTCTTCAGTGTCCTATTTCTTCAGCATTGGTCCATTTAAGTAAATGACTTCGTATTTTTATTCTTCAATTACTTAAGATATTAAATGTAAATAAGGAAACACCCCCATTTGGATTCAATAAAAATACTCTCAAACCCTAATTCTGATTGAGTAAAAGTCAACTCTCAAATTTTAGAACTGTAATGCCCCGAAACCCGTGGCACGAATCCCAATGAGGGATAACACGTATATCGAGGTGAGACCTTCAGGATCCACGCATGGACCGCGGATTGCTACTAAACCACAAGCGAGAAATAAAATTAATAACTTACTTTCATTAAATAATGATCAGAGTGTAGAAGTCTAACAAAATGAATAAAGTTTAAATAAAGATTACCAAGAATTCAAATGGACTTGGCTACAACTGAGCCAAGGCCTATATAGGGTCTAATATAATCCCATCAAGTACATCAAATCTAAATCGAGTTATTACAACTAAAACTCCATCGAGAGTACAAATCCAATAATAAGTCAAACGACATCTCAGTCAATAACAGCAGCAGCAATAAAAGCTATCACAGGTCACTCCTTCCAACCTACAACATAAACATTTATGTGAGCCATTGAATGCCCAGTAAGAGTATAGACAGTTTCCTGTCCTCTTATGGAAACCAAATCAACAGGGTTAGTACAACAATTAATCATAATATGAAATGAGTATTTTAACATGATATAGTATGATATGAATGATTCAATCACATGTCCTATAGTGAATGCAATGAGGAGCACACAATTAATATGATATACAAAGTGAATGAACTAAACGAATATTTCCTAATAAGTGGACCTCAACACGAAGCTTCTCAACCAAAACCAATTTAGGACATCGTCCTAGGGACTGCCGGAAGTCCCATCTTCATTCCAAGCGCTAACCCATGGTATGAAGTCCACCATATACTAATTTATGAGTGTACCATACTCGAGGGATAAAGAACTTGTATAGGAGTTCACATGCATCTTACCCTAGTTTAAGTGGGCCCTTTCATCCCACTGGTATATAGTCAACCCACCAAAGGCTTTTCTCAGTTTCTCCGTAGATTTCCACCTCCCGGTTTACTTATCATTCCATATCAACCTAGTATGTTATGCATTAAACTAGGACACCAAATGAAGATCAACAACGGAAACTATCCACACGCCCATACACGCGGATAATCCAATTGCAAACTATCATAAACTTCCCATCGGTTATCACACCACAAACAATCATATAATCAATAAACAAGTCATTTCCGTTTCATATCAACATCAGACCTAAGGTGGGATGATGGCCACAACTAGAACATCAGAATAACAAGTTTGACTCCCAGTATGTAGGCTAGATGCCTTCAGGTCAAAACTTGTTTCCAGAATTCAACAACAACCAAAGGCCGAAGCCCTTCATCATCCACCCAAGGAATCGACAAAATCTCACAGGAATGTGCAATACTCAGGGTCGTCGGTGGAGTAGTCGGTGGACCGAACCCTACCGAATAGCAAAACAAACCTATAAATTGGTCTTTGTCGATGGAGTGGTCTGTGGACCGAAGTTTACCGAACTCCTCTATGCATTTCTCAGGTGTTCGGTGGAGTCGTCGGTGGACCGAAGCCTACTGAACATCAAAATAAGCCTATAAAAAGTTCTCTGTCAGTGGACCGGTCGGTGGACCGATGCCTACCGACAATGCTGAATCTGGGTACTTTTTGGGTTTTCAAATCTTGAACTCCACGCATCCAAATTCAAAGTCATACGAAATCATGTCTAAAACACCTAAAACATGTCAAAGCATAAAAATCATCATTTAGTTAATATTTTAACATCGATCTAATCATGGTTATTGATATATCAAATCAAATGATAAAACAGAACATAAAACACACGGATTTGAGATTTCATAATAGAACTACACCGTCTAACGCAAGTTACCTCGCTGCTTGAATGAGATGTAAGAAATCAACCACACCGGATAACCTAAGAATTAGCAATCTTCCTTCTGAACCCAATAACTTTCTATAAAACCTATTTTCGGATTTAGCAAACTTTGATCTACTATTGTTTATTGTTTTGAGCTCTTGTAAATTGAGTTTGAGAATCGAAGCAGCAACAACAACCACGTTTGGAGAGTGATGTTTGGAGTTTTCATTGGAATAGGTTGATGGGAGATGGATTCTCGGCACTATGGATTGAAAGCGTAGGAGGTTCGATTGAAGAAAGAAAAGTAAAGATTTGCTAATTCGGTCTGTGGACAAGAAAGAATGAAGATGGGATTTGGTTTAATCAAACATTTGCCGACGTCGAAATCCATGAATCGTTTGCCGGAGTAAAAGACTCTCCTTGTCTACAACTTATTCTCTTATGCTATAGTACACCCAAGCACACACACAAAACACCAACCATCTCTTGTCTCCAATCCCTGGGTACGTTTGAGAGAAAACCATAAAATAATGGTTGTTAGGGTTTTTAATCCTCCCCACTATCCTAATCAAGAGTGGTTGGACCACATGGGTCAAACAAAACCAACAGCCCACACTAATCGTGGTCATTAAAGTTCTGTTCAAAAACCCAATTGGTCAATAGCCAATAATACACAACACCCTAAATTTTTCTTAATTATAATTTAGCCCCACATTCATAATTTCTACCATTAATTGTTTCAAATTCATTTAAATACTTAAATTATAAATCGTTAAGTTGATTTTCTAGGTTTTGGGTCATTACAATCTTCCCCCTTTAAGAAACTTCGTCCCCGAAATTACGGTTGTTCTAATTCTATATTCCAATTAATTATTTTTGCTCTTCCTCTTTTGTATTTTGTAAGGGTTGAATGTCTTAAATGTTTTATTCAATATAGTTGTATTTCTCCATCACCATAAAGTTTAGAATGTTCACTCAGTAACTTCTTACCCTCCAGACCAATTAATCCAATTCCTAAACCTTACATGCACTTCATGACTAGTTCCTAAGTTTACTTTATATCACAGCCACCTCAACTTCTCAAATGATATACTCATCCATAAGACATAACCATACTTAATCTCATCCTAAGTTGGATTCATAGACCAAACATCGTCATTGTTGAATTATATAAGATGTTACATTTCAAGTAAACATAATCATGCGAAACAGATTTCTGTACAAGCAATAGGATTCACTAATTAACCTACTTCGAGGTAATTATCACATCACACATACTCTATTCTAATAATCATTCTTAGCAATCTAACAACATACTAGATAGTCAAATACTCATGCCTTCATTCAAGGATTTCAATTCTCACTTAACAACATCGTAGATCACAACAATATAATAGCACATGAATCATCAAGTTCATCTACTAACTACCACATACTCAACTTATCTTGCAGAAAGGATGTATGGTATCTACTCATGAATAATATCAAGAAAAACAAATTCCATATGATTATGATCTTCCTAGCCAATAACAATCAAGAATGAAAAACTAGCCAATTAACTATCATTAATAATCTAATATCTAAAATTCTCTTAGCTCATCTTCATTGAAACCCAAGGCTTACCCACATAAAATCAAAATCAATTTACTTGAAAAACTTGAAGATCATCATGACCCCTAATTACTCCACCATCTTGTATACAATTTGAAATCTATTTATGCACTTATAACTCAATTTGAATAGGATATAATAAAAATTTATATGTCTAAACCTTCATAACACACTTGTTTACTTTAAAGCGCAAGTCCAAATTTAGGTATTCATAATTCAATCCTTAAGACAAAATATAATCCAGATCTATGTTCTATAATTCAACCAATCATAATGGAATAGAAATTTCTATTTATGCTCTTACAAAACAATCGGTTAACATGGGATGTTAGTTCCAGATTTATCATTCAATAGATTATAATAAAATAGAAGAAATAACATCCGTCAATATAAGTAAAAGTCGGATCTGAAGTGGGGTTTAATATAAATCAAGGAATTCTTTTTTTGTTTTGTTTTGCAGTTTGCTAGGAAGGTGAGCTCATTTACAAGGGTAAAAGACTTATATTCGTTGTTGCCCAAAAACGTAAATGATCTCTACAAATCCTAGCAAAATACCCTGACTCATACCAACAAATTAAAAAGAAACTGAATAATCGTACAATAAAGAACTCTGATCAATGTCCTTCTACACGCAATGAAATTTCCAGTGATACCACCTTCAGAAACTATCCATGTGTGTAAGGAGGCATCACTAGTATTCCATCCATGCATTCCCACCACATGATTATCCATAATAGTTATGTCAAGCTATATCACGCCTAACAATTTCATTACCAATTCCTACGCTATTTTCTTCCATGTATATATACTTTTATTTAATCATAATTCATTATTCATCAATCTATCGTGAGGGTCTATCAATCATCAAGTTGTACAAGATACAAGTTCTATCCTAACCTATTAACGTCAATTTCAACAGTCCACAAGAATCTTGACAATAAGGGTTAGTCACTTCACACGTCATGCTTATAACGCTTCTACAGAAACCTATTCCAATTTATCAAAATAAAATCTTGGGAGTCTCATGCTATTAATCATATGGTCATCTTACAATTAATCATACTGTAGATCTTAATTTAAAGTAACACAACTCAATCACAACAATCCCATGCGTATTGACAGTAATATTCACCCATTTCACCCATCCTGCTTCAAGTACCCAAACAAGAATCTACACCAACATATTGCAATATGATCTTACAATTCTCATACAATTTCCTTTATCCTTATTATCACGGTTAATCACACAACCACAAGTGAATCTTGAAAACAATGATTACCTATCCCGTGAAAATCAAACATGTCCCATCTCATGGAGCATGAACAACAGTAATCTACAAACATGGTCCACTAATCTCTAATCCTAGGGAATGGAGAATCACAACCATATTTCCGAAAATGGTACATAGTAAGTCAGTGGTCTCTCTCACTCTCTCAATGGTCTTCGATCTAGAGTTCAAAGACTAATGCATCTACAGCTACATTAATTCCATCAATCTAGAAAGAACCTTAGGATCACACTCCACCATCCAAATCTATAGGACTCCCTCACAGGACTAGTAAAGGTTTCAAGGAAAAGACACTAAATCACCTACTCCACCTCTACGTCATTACTAATCAAGAAAACATGCAATTGTTCAAACACCAATCAAAACAGGTCATCACATGGAAATCAAAAAACAATTCTCATTTATAGTTTCCATGTTTCTTTCTTCCTAACTTCAGACCTCTATGTGATACCTAGGTTCACCAAACTCCTAACAACCTTACTCTGAGAAAATCTTATGCTCTGATACCAATCAATAACGTCCCGAAACCCGTGGCACGAATCCCAATGAGGGATATGTCACGCCCCGAACTCGTAACCTTGATCCCTAAGTGGGATGGCACGAATCACGAGACGCGGCCTTCGGGATCCATTTCTGGACTGCGGATCAGCATATCATAACCAAAGATAAAATGAAATAACTAATTTAATTCATTCAACAGAGTGCGGAAGTAGAGCAGAAATGAAAGAAATAAGTCCTACTGGCACCCAGCTGGGCCATCTAGTACATCAATTCCAAAATATCCAATAATAAATAACTGGTCTGTAAACAAAGTAATGTAGCATCAACATAAATGAACCACCATGGGGTCCACAACTTCCATCTCAAAGTCAACTAGCAACTCAAAATGCGCCGTCTCCTCGGTCACGTGTACGACCTACAACATCAATAAGTTGCTGAGCATTGGAATGCCCAGTGATAGTACTACA
>JAUPMG010000014.1:19779211-19797858 GCA_031762675.1 Pachysandra terminalis
TTCTGGTGGCCGGGTATGAAGAAGGAGATAGCTCAGTTTGTAGCGAGATGCCTCACTTGCCAGCAAGTAAAGGGAGAGCTCCAGAGATCAACTGGATTATTGCAGCCTCTGCCTATATCTGAGTGGAAGTGGGAGCACATCACTATGAACTTCGTGGTGGGTCTGCCGAAGACTCGGGGGACACTGGACTCGATTTGGGTGATAGTTGATCGACTCACCAAGTCCTCCCATTTCTTGCCAGTTAGGACTTCAGCCACAGCGGAGGAGATCGCTAGGCTTTATATTCGGGAGATTGTACGACTTCATGGGGTGCCAGTCAGCATAGTCTCGGACCGGGGTTCACTGTTCAGGTCAAGGTTCTAGGAGATTTTGTAGAGAGCCATGGGTACTTAGTTAGACTTCAGTACGACCTACTTACCCCAGACAGATGGGCAGACTGAGATGGTGAATCAGGTACTTGAGGATATGCTGCGAGCTTGTGCGTTGGACTTCGGTGGTAGTTGGGGAGAACATCTACCTCTGGTAGAATTCTCTTACAATAACAGCTATCATTCGAGTATTGGTATGCCTCCTTTTGAGGCGCTGTATGGGAGGCCGTGTCGTTCACCTGTTTGTTGGGCAGAAGTTGGTGAGAGCACCATTCTTGGACTGGAGCTTGTCCAGGAAACTATGGATAAGGTGAAGCTATTCAGAGAGAGACTGAAGACGGCCTAGAGTAGACAGAAGAGCTATGCTAATCAGAAGAGGAGAGACCTTGAGTTCGCTGTTGGTGACCATGTATTCCTCAAAGTGTCTCCGATGAAGGGAGTTGAGCGCTTCAGCCGTAAAGGGAAGCTTGCACCGAGGTACGTTGGACTTTTCCAGATACTCGAGCGTATTGGACGTGTGGCGTATAGGGTAGCTCTACCTACGCAACTCTTTGCTATACATGACATGTTCCATGTGTCACTACTACGAAAGTATGAGCCCGACCCGTCGCATGTGGTTGATTGGAGTCAGTTGCAGCTGCATAAGGACGTGTCCTACGTGGAGCAGCCTATGCGAGTTTTGAACAGGCAGGAACAAGTCTTGAGGACTAAGACTATTCCTTTGGTGAAGATTCAGTGGAGTCATCATGATGAATCTGAAGCTTCATGGGAAATGGAATCCGAGTTTCGGGAACGCTACCCACAACTGTTCTCGAACTAAGGTACGTAATATCGGAGACGAAATTATTTTAAGGGGGTAGGTTGTAGTGATCGAGAACCTTTAACTAAATTTTTCCCTTATTTAATTAAATTATTTTGATTTTATTTGCTTGTGTCTATATAGTTTGTGTACTGATTAACTTAGGGATTTAATTGTAACTTGACCTTTAGAATTATGGACCGTAGTGTTATTAGTTTTTCTCTTTGGGGTTAGTCTTGTAAGGAGACTTTCTCCCCAACCGTTCAAACGCACGAACTGTGCGTTGAACCAGTCTTGGGGATGTGTCCTTGGACGTGTCCTTGCTTGAGCCATTGTGGGAAGTTGGGGAGACAACTACCTATAACCTTAATCCTCACACATTGTTCGTATCATCATTCGAGACTAAGAATTGAGAGTTTGAATCTGAAATTTTTAGAGGGAGCTGATATTGTTGCAGTGAGAAGAGAAGAATAAAAGGAGAAGTAATCAAGTAGGAGAATTCCCCATTCGCTTGTTGCTACTCACATTCGAATCATTATAAGTAGCTTATCTGGTTCGAATTGATATGATTATAGATGATGCCTTGTTTTCACCATTTAGGATTGAATAATAATAACCGTGGTTTTTCCATAAATGAATTCTGTGAATTTTCTGGATATATGATTTAATCCTTGAGCTATTCTTCTATATGTGTTAGATAATGATGATTTGATGATTTCTAAACTTACTTGCTTGGATTTGGCTTAATCATGTGAGTTGTAAGTTCTGCATCTCAAACCTCGAGCTTTTCATTATTAAATGCTGTTTTGAACCTACACAGAAATACTTGATCGTTTGTATCAAATTAATAATTCGGGTTTTATCATGTTTTTCCTTACAATTAAGTTTAAGTGAATTGATAAGAACCATACCCTAAAAATCCATTAATTTGGTAAGAAATCCTTAGTGATCAGACTGCCCAGAAAACAGAGTTCTGTGTACTGTAACATTGCAATCGAGCGCAGTGTAGTGCGAACGAGCGCACAGAGCAGACAAAGTCCTATTTGGGAGACAATGTGAGGGTTCGGATGTCTTTTCATTCAGGCTTAATGGTGCTTCATGATGGGATCAAGTAGGGTCTAGGGTTGAGTACCAACAATGACTGAAACCTACTTGTTACCTGTAGCATGTGCTAACCAATTAGACACACTCCTCAGTTGGTCTTCACTTAGGAAAGAGATGGTGAACACTATTTTATGTATCATTGTTACTTGCATCATAGGAATGTGTATGATGGGTTCCACTGGATTATTCATGTGTATGGGCCCTCAAATAGCGTCTAAGGGGATCTATCATCCATATCCCATAGGAGAGTACATTCATACTACGTTCATATGAAATGTTAAGTGTGCCCTGTTGGTGGGAAATAATAGGTTGTCTAGTTCTGTGGGTTGAAAGGCCTATGAAATAAGTTGTGGATCATAATTGATTCATAAGGTCGACTGGACCATGAGTATCATACACTCTTAAATCAGCATATGGTGGACTTCGAACCATGGGTTTGCGCTCGGATCGGAGATGGGACTACCTGATGTTCCTAGGATACAGGTCCCGAAACCATTTTGGAAGCTGCAATGAGGGATACTTAATAGATCATGTAAACATAGGCATAACTCACATCATATTGCATCTCTTGTTTGAGCATACATTAGGTTATTTGATTGTTCATTATTGCATTATATTAATGTCATAACATCTGTTATCTATTCTTGTTATTATTGTTGTTTTATCGCTTGATGTTTTGTCATACATGATGATGTGGATGGTGACTGGATCATGCTTGCTGACTATTCCAAACTCACGCAATATTTATGTTGCAGGTCAGTTTTGAGTGACGGACGCTGCAATTTCATTCTGTTTATTTACTTACTCCATGTTGTAATAAATTGGTTGGAACGTTGCTTATTTGTATTGCTCTTCTGTAGCCATTTTATTTATTTCCTTGAATCTTTGTATGTACTTCCGCAACTCTGAGTAGATGAAATAAGTTCAGTTTTATCTTATCTTCTTTTATATTTTGGTAATGATATAGCAATCCGCAGTCCAAAAATGGATCCCGAAGGTCTCGCCTTGTGATCCGTGCCATCCCACCTAGGGATCTGTGTTACGGAATCTGGGGCGTGACACTAGGTCTAGTTAATTATGTATGGGTCAATCTAAACCCACAATTGGTGTAATTAAAATGGGTTGGGCTCACCCTTAGACCAACATCGGTCTAACAAAAACTTAAAATATGGTGAAGTGTCGGAGGACTCTACATAAATGTTCTAACTATACACAACACATGAAGGTTTGTCAAGTTACCTTACTACACCTATTTGGTTAAGTCAAAATGACTATATTACCCATTTATAGAGAAAATTTCATGATCTTACATTCTCGTATTGGCTCAAAACGTCTTAAACAAAGCGACTTGGTCCATGCCTCATCCCTACCACAACTATATAGTAATCTGCTTTTAGTCATCCAATTTAATTTGGATGAAAATGAATTATATGCCCTAATTTTATTGCTCTAATTCCAATACACCCTCAACGGCATGTATGATTAGCATCAATGATAGGAAGTTATGATGTATATGAGAGAGATGCACAATTACAATGCTCACTATGGATGAGTGGGAAATGTTGGATATTTGACTTGGGGTTGATCTGGTTGGCCCACTTGGATGGGCCGACCTGGATCCTCTTCATGGGACATCCATATTGGGCATGAGTCCTAGTGTGTCTCAGACTCTCTCATATTCTTTAGGAGAATGAGTCTAGGTAGGGGTTGAGTTGAGTCTTCTATATCTAAAAGACTCCTCCTCCTTAGTTCCCTAGTTATTTATACGTGAGTTCCATATAGAGCATTCTCTCTCTCTCTCTCTCTCTCTCTCTCTCTCTCTCTCTTCATCTCCTCTTCCTCTAGAGATCTAGTTTTGTCTCGGGTTCCATATTATGGTCCTTGGTCGATTGAGGGTGTGCATCTTTGTGTGGTTTTAGTAATCACACATATACCGACGTAGGACGATATCCAATTCGATAGAGATCTTCCGCTGCAGATCCAAGTTCATGTTCAAGTAGTTACATGATCTAGTTCGTTTTTGCCAATCTCAAAACTTTAAATTTTTTTTACATATTTATGAAATATCCTTATATTTTATAATTTTTTTATTTTTAATTTTAAAAAATAAAACATTTGAATTTGTAGGGTCGGGCTGAACCGGGATCAAGTTTGATGCATTTTCATTATATCGGGTTCAAGCTTACACCTTCGAGCCCGAAAGTTGAGCCAGACCGAGCTTGGACATATAAGTAATGTTATATTAGGTTGCAAGCCCGACCCGAACCCGCCCAAGCCCGACCTGTTGCCACTCTTGCCTAGAACGGCCATTTATTATGTACCCCAATCCCATTCAGCACAGGACATGTAAATGACATAAATTTATTACTACGAAGCGTGGACAATAAAAGCCAACATTTCCTATTTTAAATGGTGTCGATACCCCATTCGAGAATAAAATTAATTTTCGTGTGATTTCCGTGAAGAGCAAGTGACAAGCTTACCAGACTTCCTAGGTAGTGGATACCTTCTGAAACTGAAATAGGTTTTTTTGTTAAATCAATTTTTTCTGTTCAGATATTTTATTTTTCTATAGTTATCGGGATTTGTGTGTTATTAATGTCGAATTAGAATTTTAGTATAATTCACATATAGATGATTAGACGGATGACAAGGGTTGGAGAGGCAATTAATGTTTAGTTTCAAGCTCGTTAATTAGTAAAGTTTGCTAGTTCGTTCCATGTTCTCAACAAAAAGAAAATCGTATGCCATTTTCTAGCTCTTTTGACGTTTCGGACGGCATGAATCACGTCATTTCACGTTTGATGAAAAGGTTCTTTACGGAAGACGATGATAGTTAAATTATAATTTTGCTATCACCTGTGTTTCTCATCATAGATCCATCATGGAGGTATTTCATTACAGAAGATCTGCCTATGTAATTGAGTTGATTATTGATTATAGTTAGGGGTTTTTAGATTGTTTGGCTGACAGTTTCAAAGGTAGAACGTGGCATCATATTGAAACGTAAATCAAGGTTTTGGGTTCTAGCAAGATGAACCCCAAACCACTAGACCCTATCTATTTCCCTTGAAAGCTAGTTCTATGTGTTGTTTAGTGGAGATTGATGCTAATTTGGCATTAGAATCTGATTGGCCATAATAATCAGAGAGGCCACCAACTACGAAATTGTATGCACAAACATCAAGGTAGTGAATCTTACGGCCATGGACAATGAGGAGTTGAATAACATGCTTGGCTAACATTTCCTTTTTGCTATTTATTTTTAGGGGTTAATCTTACTTGAATTCTCCTTTCCCTTCTTAGTTATAATGGAAAGCTTTTATCATTTGGTAGGTAGGCAAATTCTTGGTGGTTGGAATGTATTTGGATTAATGAATGTGAGATTCTTTTGTGGATAAGTAGAGTAAATGGGTATCCAAAATGTCTTCTTCAGAGATGTATTTCCTTGATTTGATTCCAACTTATCTTTTGGGACTATCTTCTGCCTGCTTGTTGGATCATTCACCACAAAGTTGACTGTTGAGAGAGATTTCTTTCTCCATCAAATGACTTCAAAACTTGTCATGTTCCTATACCTTTGATCTATAGAATGAGATCATTTATAAATCGGGTTGTGTGCCACAGCATCCCACAGTTGGTCAAACGTAGTCTCTCCCTCTGTAGTATGAACTTATCTTTGTTGGTGTTTTTGCACTTTTCAGAAATCCTTTTTTCTTATCTATTAAAAAATATATAAGCTACTTATGGAGGAGCTTCTCTTAAAATAATTGGATGACTCTCTCTCTCTCTCTCTGTCTACTTGCAGATGAATTAATATTTATAAACCGAACCAGTATTCAGACCAATTTGTTGTCAAAACATATTGGTTTAACCATTTTATAATAATTTCAAAAAATAAATTTTAAATTTAGCAAATCAAGAAAACATTCATTTGCCTAAATCTTTTGAATACTAAAACCAGTTTTGGTTGGTTCAGAAAATGAATCTGAAAAAGGAAGAAAGGAAACCCTGTTTTAGTTGGTTTATAAAATGAATTGAGAAGAAGAACACTAGTTGTCAGTTGTCACTAGTTCTCTCTCAATGGATAATTCATTTGTATCAGAATAATTAAAAAAATAAAATAAATACTGACTTGACTTGGTCAGAGCGAGCCAGTCTAATGGTTTCATGGATCGGACGATACCGGTCCGAACCAGGACCGGACCATAGTGGTCCGTTCCCAACCCGCGATACAAAGAATTGTATCACGGGGTTACGGACCAGTGGTCCGATGACCGGTTCCAGCAGCCGGCGACCGGTCCTACCGGTCCGGCATCTGGTACAGCCGGTTCAGCAACTGATATTGCCGGTCCGGCAGCCCGACGACCGATCCCGTCGGTCTGGGATGATCCAAAATTTTTTAATTTTTTTTTTTTGCACTTTTTGTACTGGATCGGACCGGTCCGTATGGCTAGTCCAGACCGGAATTGGACGGGACTGGCCCGGTCTCTGATTCCGGTTTGTTAAACTATATCCAATTTTAAAGAAACTTTAATTGACACAAATGTAACTTTTAGTTATAATGAAACCCTAGATAAAAAGATCCAAAAAAGTGTTGTGATAAGTTGAGAATAAACCCAAAGAATTCTGCTTTTTCACTTTATTTTTTTTATCACTCGTTCAATCATTCATTAGAGGTGGTGGGGAAGTGAGCAAAAGGATACTAACGGTTTCTAAAGAAAGATAAGAAAGGATGAAAGGCATTCTCTTTCTGTTGCTTACTTTGAATCTTATGCCATGCGGGAGAATGTGGCTAAGACAAGACAAATTTAAAAAGTGGCGGGAATGTACTAGACCCCGACCGTTACTGCTTTTGCTTTTCTTTAACATTGTAATATGTGATTCTCTTACCAGTACATGGACCACACCACAGACCACACACAAAAAGCTCAGTGTAACCATGTACAAAAAGCAATTATGCAAGATAATTACGCCTGCAACACCTTTCTTTTACCATTTTTATGGGCCTTCTAGATGTGAACAGTCGGCAAAATTAAGCTAGCCCCGTGTTATAAGAACTAAGCCATACTGGTTGGTAGGACCGGTTATATCGCGGACCGGACATCTTAATATATAGTTGGGTTTTTTTTACTTAAGGTATATGCACAAGGTGCTATTTACGGTTTAGGGTATTGAAATAGTCTTGGTATGGTCTACTCATTTTCTTTAGAAGTTATTAAGAATAAGTGATTTTTTTCACTTTAAAAGTTAGATTGCCCAAAATACCCTTAAGAGAAGTTTTCAAAATAACACTTTAGCCCCAACCCCTTTCACCCCTAACCATTTTCTCTCGTTTTTCCCCAGCCATCTCTTCCCCAAATCTATTAGAGTATTCTCCATTTGTATTACTTGACAATCACAAATCACGTCTTCCACATGAGTATAAATAGTAGATAATAATACCATCGGTTTCAAAACCCTAGAAAGGAAAACTTCCTTCGGAAGGTTGCTCGAATCTGGTCCCAATCGATTTGTCTTTGATTTCGAATCCTTTTCTTGTTTCTTTGGAGTACTGATCGAAGGTTTGGAATTCTTCTTCGGTGTGCGATTTTGGTCTCTGGTTAAGCTCCATTGAAAACAGATCTCTGTCGCTCTTAAAGCCAAGGTTTGATTGAACGAAGTTCTCAAAAGGTCGATCCCTAGATCAGATTGAACGAAGTTTCATTCTTTAGTTTTAGAGAAACAATGAAATCTGATTATTACATTAGATTAGATGTAGCCAATTCTTTATACGCTTGAGCTTATGGTTTTTCACCTCCAAATTGATTGTCGAAATATCCCTCAAGAAACTGCAATGTTTAAGGGCTTCATAGTGGACAAGTTTTCCACTTGAAAACATGATTCTAAGTCTTGCTTTTGGATCAGAATTCAGAGTCTGCAAAACTGATATATATGGGTGCTATACATCTGTTATTGGTACATATTAGCCAAAATAATGAAAAATCTGAATGCGTTTGGTAAGCATCAGCGATACTAACATTGAAGTTTTGTATCAATCTGTCACACCCCAGATCTCATGACTCACATCCCTAGGTGGGAAGGCACGGATCACTGGGTGCAACCTTCGGGATCCATTTTGGATCACGGATATCATAACGAACAAGGCATGAGAAAGTCCTCAAATTTACTTCATAAGAGTCAGAGTAACAAATGCATAAGTAATTACTAACTATTACATCAGAATGTTTCACTTATTAATATCAAAGGCTTCAGAAAAGCCATACATCCAACTAAAATAAACATAATTTCTAAATCAAACAAGAAAATCAAAGGTTCATATGAAATCACACGTCCAAGTCTCCTCGTCTAAGTACTACATCAATCTGCAGTCATGAAAAACTGCATGAGTATGGAATACTCAACAAGCATGATCCAGTTAACATACAATGACAATAGGATTAAAAATTATATTATAAACCAGTAATATAATACACAATATAAACAATGATGTGATATGATATGATGGATATGAGTGTGAAATGCAATGCTCTAAGATGGTCATCCAATGAACACAATATGATATGCAAGTTATGCACATATGATCAAATGTCGAGCTAGGTTTTCATAGGATATTCAGTTCGGAATATGTGTTTCAGGAACAACCGGCAAGCCCCTCGCGCTGATCCAGGCACTAACCCATGGTTCAAAGACCACCATCTTCTATCTTTTATAGGACTTTCAGCCTACGGGGAAATAGGCAACCCGAACTCCTTTTCTTCCAAGGAACACCTAACCTTTACACAATCATAGCATGGATTCCTATCCTAAGAAATCCAAATGATGAAATCCCGTTAAAGCTATTTACGCGCCCATACACTCAAGTAATTCAATGGAAGACCTCATAAACATTCCTATGATGCTTTCAATCATTATTTAAGTTCTGGTCATCCCTCCACCACACAGGTGGGATATCCATCCACAACAGTGGGAAATCCATCCACATCAGTGGGCTATCCATCCACTACAATAAGTGGAAAAATCACAATCTCTCAGTAACCTTAAAGAATGGTTTCAGTCTGGTTCACATATATATCAGATATAACATTCAGGTTGAATTCTGTTAAAATCCATGTCTGTGAAATTTGTGCTTGATCTTATTGGGATCGATCGTATTGCGCTCGATCGCATTGGGTTCGATCGTATTGTGCTCGATCGCAATAATGCACTCGATCTCAATCATGTGCGCTCGATCGCACTTCCCAGAAACCGTGTTTTCAGCTTCAACCTTCGGTCACTATTTTGGCCGTATCGTTTTAAATACACATCGGAATCACCTCAAACGTATTTTGTTAGAATCTTAACTCAAAGATGAATATAGGAAAAATATCAATAAAATATATAAAAATATGTTGGATTGGTGTTGTACTCGACGAACATAAAAGTTTACAGGGTCTTTTTTCTGGGTTTCTAGTATTAATACAGGTTCAGTAAATAAATCATAACTCGATCAATTCTTCATGAAATCAGTTCATACTGGTTTGGTTGTGTTCCTAATGAATAGGAAAATCTAAATAAAATATAAACTAAATTATACAACTTAATTTCATGGGTTCTATAGTCAATGGTTCAGACTGATATAAAATCCTTAATTTTACAGAATATAAGAAAAGTATTTCATGCATCCAATTAACATATAATTCATATAAAACATATGCTAGTATTCAAGCTTAATCAAATATGATCATAAATATCAAACCATTCATGTATTTCATATCATCTTACTAATTGTAGAAAATCTAACATAAACATTCCAGATTTTTAACATCACTATGAAATCCATTTTTTGGAACTTCTAATATTCTTAAATCATGTAAATAAACATATAAAGTTGATAACTAAATTTCATAGACCATTCAACAGTAAACTACTTAAATTTTAAACCACATGATCATTGTAGAAGGCCGGATAATCTACTTACCTGGTATTTTTGCAGAATTTCTGGAATAAATCTTCCTTCTCCCTTCTTTCTTATCAATCTTCTCCCTTCCTTCTTTCTTTTCTGCAGAAAATACTCTTAAGTTCTCAGCTGTATTCTCTCCTAGCCGTACTAGTGGTGTTTGTAAAACAAAGGTTCTTGTCTCTTCCTTTTCCCAAGTCAAGTGTTAATAGGGTAGCATAGTTTAGCTTAGGTGGTTAATAGGGTAGTTTAGTTTACTCTTTTTAGTCTAAGCTAGTACACTAACCAAAGCAATTCTTGCTGACCACGTTTTGGCTAATGGAATGAAGTTTGTAAATTTCAGTTATTACGCCTTTCTAAAGGTAATAACACATTAGCCCCTAAGCCAACATAAGGTACTTATAAATATACCCCTATACTTTTATTAATTCAACTATAACCTAGAAAATTAAATAATGATTCTTTTTAAGGGTTCGGGTCATTACACAATCTCTGCCGAAGTAGATATGTATCAGTTTCAGCTGAAACTTAAAACCATGCTTGAAATCGAGATTTACCTTTGGGTTAGGACAATTCTTTCTGCATAGGTTGAGGATTGATGGACTGGGTTAAAGCCATTCACAGATGGGATTGTTATTAAAGAAGCTGCAAAACTTTTATTTAGTAGCACCAAAACAGAGTAAGGCCAATCGAATCCCTGTAACTGGTGATTCATCTGAGAGATGAATCTGTACATGGTTCATCTGTTTGAATGGTGATCATCATTCTCAAAGATATATAATGTAGCACCTCAAGATCCATAATTTGTTATATAATAAAACAAATCACTTGAGATTAAAACAAGTTGTGTTCTTTTTATAACAATTTCTGAAGAAATTCCTATTATAATTTGTTATATTATATAACAAGTTGTGGTAAACTAACACAAGTTGTGATTTGTTTAACAATTTCTGAACAAATTCCTTTTTTAATAGAATTTGAAATATAGTCCAAGAGGTGTGTTCATATGAACCTGTTAAAAGGGACATAAAATTTAAAAAGAAACATTAACCACTCAAACTTAATTCTAAAACATTTGCACGTCTATAAACATTTATCGTCATCAATCCATATAAAGTTATACATATAAAATTCCATCAATCTTTCAAACTAATTTTTGGAACTCACCCATAATTTTTCGTCCGAAAGATGCTACTCTTTCTGAGGCTTCCACTTCCGTTTCAATCATACGCTTTACAATATTCGCGTTGACAATATCATTCTGAACAAGGCTCCTCACACTATCCATCGTATCAACACAAGAGTCATTGACGTCAAGCCATGCAAAATGTTGACACAAAGTCCTCCTATTGTGTTTCTTCGGTAATGGGGAAAGCACCAGCATGACCAGATGCATATGAAAGTGATCAATCTCCATTACTTACAATGGCACCATCGATATGACAATAACATAAAATCTTCTTATGTGAGGCACCCACCCGCCATCCTATACTTCTGCCAATAAATAAATACTTAGCCATAAAGGATTCACAGCTTTCAACTACTCTAAACTTAATATATTGCTATAATTGATCACAACTTATTTAACAAGAAAACATGTTGCCAATTATTCAACAAAAGAAACAAAGAAAACGTCATAAGACTTTTTGTTTTTCAAAATTGAAAGGTATCAACAAAACACAGCAAAACAGTGATCAAATCACAACTTTTTTATTTATTCTCAGATTTTACACAACACAACACTGATATCAAGATTAAAGACAATCAAAATTGTAAGAACACACAAGCTACAGACGCGGTATCAAGACAACTCATGTAATAACCCAAACAAAACAATAGGGTTAAGGTGTAATTAATAGAAAATTAGGGATCAATTTAAAATTTTAGTAACTGCTGTATGTTTGACTTTGACCGATTATGATTAGTGGATTGTACAATTAGGAAACTGGGTACAACACACACAATCTCAACTTCTAAAGTTAAGATATGTGGCTAGGATCTTGTAGGAGATTTCAATCTCCAATGAATGGCTGAGATTAAAAACCAAGAATTAGTAAGTATTCTCTACAAACTGGAATAGCAACTATTTAAAACTAAAGCTAAAATTCTAAAACCAGAATTAGAAAGAAATTAGTATTAGAAAGAAACCCATATGGGCTAGAAAACTAATCTAAGGGTTGAGATTCACACTAACTAATCTAAGGGTAGAGATTAAGAGTTATATAGTTTCTAATCTTAGAGTTCCTAAGTGCCTATATAAACACAAGGCATGGGAGATTGATTGATCACTTGAAGAAGAAGAAGAAGAAGAAGAGCAAGAGGTGTAATTCTCTACACCAACCTTCAAAACCAAGGTAATTATTCAAGTATAACTTTATTTATGGTTTTAATAGAAGTACAAGGTTACTTTCATTGTGTATGAAATATTTTAATGGCTTTACTTGTTTTCCAAGTTTTAATACTAGGATATGGTAAGTTTAAATTGAGTAATGTTTTGAGGAGTCTATTTTTTGGGTTTTGTGCGAAATTCCATACTAACCAATGTTACTTAATCATGTGTT
This sequence comes from Pachysandra terminalis, assembly GCA_031762675.1. Classification (NCBI taxonomy): domain Eukaryota; kingdom Viridiplantae; phylum Streptophyta; class Magnoliopsida; order Buxales; family Buxaceae; genus Pachysandra; species Pachysandra terminalis. Next base: position 19,791,983 of record JAUPMG010000014.1, read on the forward strand.
GTGTTTAAATTTCAAGAGGAATCAAAATTTAGTGTTTTTGTACAAACCGTGAGGTTCGGCAGCCTCCTCGACATGCCGAACAGACCATTGAACACCTACAGTAGACTTCAGCATCCTCCTCGGCATACCGAAGGCCTACCGATCCCCACAGACAAATCTTTAAGTCCATGGAATTGCTACTGAGCCCTACTCGGCATACCGAATAGTATGCTGAGCACCACAGAGAGAAAAATAGGTTGCTGGAAAAGCCACCGAGCCTAAACTTGGCATACCGAACACCCTACTGTACCTAACAATGTGACCAACTTGATTTGAACCCAGAAACCAAAGGAGGAATTCAGTAGACTCTTCGGCTGTGACACCCAAGATCCCGTGGCATGATTCCCAATGAGCGATAGTACAGAACTTGAGACGAGACCTTCGGGATCCACACCTGGATCACAGATTACTACCAAACTACAAGCGAGAAATAAAAATAATAACTTACTTTCATTAAATACTGATCAAAGTGCGGAAGTCTAACATAACAATAAAATCTAACTGAAATCATTACAAGAAAATTGATAATCTTAGGCTTCAGGTGAGCCAAGATCTACAAGGGTTCAAAACAAAATCCTAACAAGTTCATCAAACTAAACCGAATCTATTACAACAAAAACTCCCACGGGAGCACAAATCCAAATAAATCAATCAAATAAGGACTAAGTAGCAAAGTAGCAGCAGCAACATCACAAACTAACAAAGTAGTCACTCCTCATATCTTGTAACATGAAAAATTGTGTGGGACATTGAATGCCCAGTAAGCGTATGACAGTTACCTGTCCTCTTATGAAAATCAGACCAAGGGTTAATACAACAATAATCATAATATGAAGTGAGTGTTTTGTCATGAAATGGAACGAGATGTATAATTCAATCACATGTCATATAGTGAATGCAATGAGGAACACACAATCATTATGAATATGCAAAGCGAATGAGCTAGACCAACACTTCACGATAAGTGGACCTCAATACTTCTTAACAAAACCAATTCAGGACATCATCCTAGGGACTGCTGGAAGCCCCATCTTCATTCCGGGCGCTAACCCATGGTATGAAGTCCACCATATGGCTAATTTATGAGTATACCGTACTCAAGGAATAGCGAACCAATATAGGATCTCGCAAGCATCCTACCCTTATATAAGTGGGCCCTTTCACCCCACGGGTTTAGTCAACCCAACAGGAGTCTTCACAAAGTTTCTCTGTAGATTTCCACCTCCCGGTTCACTTATCATTCCACATCAGTCTAGTATGTTATGCATTAAACTAGGACACCAAATGAAGATAGACAATAGAAACTATCCATGCGCCCATATACGCGGATAATCTGATTGTCAACCATCATAAGTTTCCTATCAATTATCACACCATAATAATCATAAAATCAGTAACTCAAGTCATTTCTAAGTTACATCCATGTCAGACCTAGGGTGGGATGGTGGTCACAACAACAACTTCAAAACGCCAAGTTTGACTCCCCGCAGGTAGGTTAGATGCCTTCAGGTCAAAACTAGTTTCCGGTCAACAACAACAACTTCAGAATGCCAAGTATGACTCCCCTCAGGTAGGCTAGATGCCTTCAGGTCAAAAGTTGCTTCCAGAACTCAATTACAACCAATGGCCGAAGCCCTTCACCATCCACTCAAGGGATCCACATAATCTATCTTTGTCGTGCAACATTTCAGTTCGTCCGCAGGGTTGTCGGTGGACCGAAGCCTACCGAATAGCAAAATTTGTCGTGAAAGTAGTCTTTGTCGGTAGGGTGGTCGGTGGACAGAACCCTATCGATCCTCTGTGTTTTTCTGGACTGTTCTACATGGTCGTCGGTGGACCGATGCCTGCTGAATAGCTATTTTTTCCTGAAAAATGCTCATTTGTCGGTAGGGTGGTCGGTGGACCAAACCCTACCAACAACGTCGTGTTCTGGGTTTCTTCTTGGCAAGTTCTGGGTTTCTAAATCGACTCCAATACAACCAAATCATCACAAAATCATAGGAAAACACACCCAAATCACACTAGACATATTTTAATCTAGAAACCATCGAATAAACAACATCACAGCTCCAATTTAAACGCAACAATAACCATTTCAACATAAAATACAAAACAGAGTATAAAACAATGTGATCTCTTGATCATAACAGAACTACACCATCTAACAACTTACTATGTGTGCGTGAACGTGTTTCCGTTATTCGTGTGTCATTCTTATTTCCCTCTTGCCCCTTCTCTCTTTCTAGATCTAGCTCTCCCTTCTTTCTCTTCGTCTTCAAGCGATGTGTGACGGCTAGGGTTTCTTCATCTCTCTTCTCTTTTCTTTCTCTCACAACCAATCCCACGCACCATCTCACTCCCACCACGTTTTCTAATATGGGTACATTTTCTAAATTACATGCACTTCCCCCAAGGTTTCTCCTAGTTACACTTTAACCCCCAACTCAATTATGTGATCATTAATTCAGCCCAATACTCCATTAATTAAGTCTATAAACCCACACCTTAAATTCCCAAATCCACACACCCAGATCTAGGCCAAGCCCACTAACCCATTCCTAAGTCCAATTAATAACTCAACCACATTTGAACACCTTACTAAGCATTAATTACGATTTGGTACCAATTCCACACTTATCTCAACACATGGTTACCTTCATTTAGGATTAATTTCAGTTATTATTATCATTCAACTTTATTAAATAATTACATCTTAATTATTATTATTAATTTCCAGATTCGGGTCACTACATTCTTCCATCCTTTAGGAAATTTTGTCCTCGAAATTAATCATGCTAGATTTCTAGATTGCCCAATCCTAAAGTTTGTGATGATTCAATTATGAAACTTTTAAGTTTATCATGCATTCAACAGTATATCATACACAAGGCTAATTCACATAAATTCATGCAGTAGAAATATCTTTAGTTAAACAAAGTGTGTGTTTCGTGTATCCACCATAAATGTTTTGACTACGTTATCGCTACTTCTCTTGTTCTGACATCGTTCTATTTCTCGAACTCAGTTTTTTCTAAAACACTCAATCCTACATTCAACTATGTCTGGTTATGATGTTCATAACTTAATACAAATTCAAGCATACAATATAGAAGCAATCATGACATTCGGGAAATTTAGCAACAAGTCGTGTTCTACATACACACCACAAAATCATATGATTTCTAGGTTTACATGTCTATGTTCCTTCCTAGGTCTTTACCAACGTTAGAGTCTCTGGATCCCTAATCATAACATGTCATCAAACTAATCCTGTTATGCACATACCCGTTTCTATTCCTCTGTCATCCACAATCCAACGAAATAATCCAAGCACACATCTAGGAGTATCTACACATGTATTGTTCACAATAATCTACGCAAGTAAGCAGATGATCATATTATCATATTACAGCCACAACACACAACACGCATTAGTATCCATGTGAATCCTAATGTTCCTATCTAAGTTCTCTTCATCCAGGCAATCTAGCAACACAGTAAATAGTCAAATACTCATGTTTTCACTCAAATATTTCAATTCTCATTCCTCAATATCGTAATTCGTAGTACACATCACAATACATAATTTATCAAGCATGCCTCCTAATTTACTCATGCCCAACCCATATTAATGAAAGAAATGCATGGTATCTACTCATGGACAACGTTAGAAATTGAAAACCAACCAAATATTTTTTCCTTAATAATCTAACATACAAACAAATCTTCCTTGACATCCAAGGTTTAACCTTAGTAAAGTTACTCATAAAAATCGTAATCGGTTTATTTGAAATCCGAAAATTCCTTAACACATGTAACTACTTCTACGAAAAACATGAAAATCGTTTCTACTTCTAATTACTCAATCTTTTGATATACAAGCTGAAATCTATCAGTGCCTTTACAACTCAATTTGAAAATAATTAAAGTAGGTTTTCTTAAGCCTTCAAAACACACTTGTCTACTGGAGGATATCAGTCCGGATGTAGGTGTTCATAACTCAAACCATTAAGATAAAATGCAGTCCAATTGCAACATCTAAGCGTATATCTAAGAGTATCTATTATTATATCAATCACCGGAGACAATAAAAGCAATCACATGATCATGCTACACACAACATGAGCAGCATCCATGTTTATGTTTTATGCATTCATATACACTTTATCGATCCAAAGACAAAGCTCTAGATTTTAGACATTCATAGTTCCAAAACACATCAACATTGTGTTTTAGGATCCAGTTGATCCCAAAAATCCAGAAAATTTATATTCATGCGTTTGCAACTTAATCGATTAACAAGAGTTATCATTCCACCTTATGGAACTTCCAGTGATACCACCTTCAGAAACTATCATGTGCCAATCCACAAAGATAATCCACAAGGAGACATCACTAGTGTTCCATCTCAGCATTACTATCACATGATCATCCACAATAGTTGTATCAAGCTATGATAGACCAACAAGTTTATTACAATTCCCATATTGTTATCTTCCATATTTACTTGTTTTCATTTATTATGTTGTTCATGCAAGATATAAACTCTGTCCTTTCATACTAGAAATCCATTCTGACAATTCACAAAATTCTGGACAACATGGTTTGGTTACTTCACACATCATGCTTGTAAGACACAAAAATTTAAAATTTTCCGGATCCAGATGCGACCTTCACCTCATATCACTATGGAGGTGGATACACATGGTAAAACATAAACGGGAGTTCAATAATTGTTCTAGTAAGATATAAGTAACTATTATTACAATGTTTGAATCTAAGCAAATTCTAAACATAGGAAAAGCCTAACATTAGAATAAGCTAATACATTATTAGAGTGCTACCCAACCTATATCTTGTCGTCCAAGCTCTATGAACTGAGGAGTCCGACTAGGCCACAACTCCTCTGCAGCCGCTGTGACTAATGAGCCTGAAATGTTTGTTGCTAGAAAAAGCATGAGCTCCACTGAGCCATTAAGTACATAAACTCGGGAATATATAAGGTATAAACTTAGTAACTAATCATTCACTATATTCTATGTCCAAGCACCAATAAAGTACAACAATGCAAGATGCCTGAGGTAATTCCATTATTTAATTTAAAGATGCAATGCATGCTACTAAACTACAAGTTACCACGGTGACTTAGCATACAACTACATGCTGTGCATAAGTGCATTTGCATAAATGCATACTCTGGTAGAATGTCAGTTAATCTGTTCCCTTCTGGTTCAGTCTTTCCATACGATCTCTTTTCAATGGCATCGCTGGTCTACGTAATCCTGGACCCCCGAAGGCTACAGTGATCAGGGACTCCCAGTCGGCCCAAAACATTTTACTTGACCCCGAAGAGCGCCGGGCGCCGTAGCTACCTGCATCATCACCCCCCTTTCGGTCCAAACGAGAGCCACAACAACTTGCATCATCAACCCGCCGGGAAACACGATCCCCTGACAGACCACAGAGGCACTTGACTCTAATTCATTTCTCGTGATCCCAATTGGCTTCAAAGTCTGGTTCCCTTTCGGGTTCAGAGTTCTGGTCCCCTCACGGTTCACATATTCTTTTCTCGTCCATGGCATGGGGCCCTCAGGCGTGGGTAGAGTCTCTTGGGTCAGCTACACCCTTAACTGTATCCAGCCGGTCCTTCACTAGATATGAAATCCACATCACACTCATTTATAGCCTCAAAACCCAAACTTTGGGGTCTTGGAATACAGGGTCACTCTCTTGACCATACAATGGTCTCGAGCTCAATGAGGTGCAGGTGGATAGGTGCACGCTAACTAAACAGGCAAGTATTTGTGTACAGGGTGTAAATACATCATTCACATCAA
>JAUPMG010000014.1:19797958-19808516 GCA_031762675.1 Pachysandra terminalis
CAATGTTCATCTGAAGTGTCCTGGGATCCTTTTCTTGAAGTCCCAAATTGATCATAACCTTGAGGACATAAGAGAACGGATTCCATTATTAATTGAGTTTTCAGGTTTAAAAACTGTAAATACAAGGAAAAATTAATCAGAAAATTACTACAGAGAAAAATTTACTACAGAAATAATTGGTTGAGATGGAAACAGTTAGTCTCAAAGGCACATTTGCATGAGGTGTATTAAGACTGGCAACAACAATAACAGGATCCTAATTTTTCATCCAAAACCAAACCACTCTTTCTATTCCAATCAATAAAGTAGGACAGATTCTCTGTCCTCTAGACATTTCCAAATGTAAGTCCAACCAATCCCTGATATCAATCACACCTACAGATCAATGAATGTAATCTCATTGATGACCGATTTTGGGATATGTAAGGGGGAGTCTGGTCTACAGGCAAAGTTTTGTTCATTGAACGAGTGTGTTATTAGTCATTTATTACCAATTTGAAGGAGTATTGATATTTGGGATAGAAACAGGAATTAACTACCAACTCAATTGGCTTAAGCGCTTCCCTGAAGGATTTCCAATAAATTTCTGGCTAACACAAATGTTAACATCATGTTCTTCTTGAATTGATCTTGGGCCCCAAACAAAAAGGACCTAGGCTTCCTCAAAGAACCATATAGCTTGAACTCATTTTGGTTTGAGCCATCTCATGATAGTGAAAAACATGTAACCTTAAAGCAAAACAATCAAAGTTCTCAATTTCTAACAAGATAACAAAAATTTCAAGATTCTAATTCAATTTTGAGCCATTTGAATCTTTTTGGTATTTTGAAATTTCGACCAATTTTGGCTAGGACATATAAAATTCCCGATATTTGGCAACCTTTGTTTTCAAAGGTCTGAGCATAAGATCTTCCACTTAGAGACAATCATGTGAAACTGCAAATGTTTACCCATTTCAAAAAAAGAAAAAAAAATCTGATTTTGAAATGTAGAACAATTTCAACTATGGCATTACAAATGTTCCAAGGTTTTGGCAAAATTACAGCGACTCAGTACTCAAGAGAATTTTATATTGATTTCATCCAAGACGAAAATTGATCTTGAAACTGAGAATTAAAACCTTGATAACTGGCATGCTCTCTAGCATGTGCTAATAGATGGAACACCAAGAAAAGAAGCTTTTTTTCTTTTCCTCATTTTGCATGCAATATGGTGGTTAGAATCTAGGATTTAGATTATGAGCAAAGGTTTGGAGCCCAAGACATAACTGCAACATCCAATTAGGCAATTACTTTACCTACATGGCAAGTAGCATCATCATACAAGCGAAGAGAATTCAACTCTACACTTAAAGATAAGGAAATAATAGAAGCTGATGATGTTTTGCACAAGACATGAAGATGCATTGAATAAACTCTCTAAAAGCAAATATAAGAGCTTTAGCTATACAACACAAACTACTCAGCTGCCGGTATTTAAAATTTCTATTACTTTGAAGCGTCCAGAGCATACTTGTCTGGTATAGATACTCCAGCTTATACAACCAATTAACTAATTCCAATATCATTTTTTCATTATTAATTAAAAAAATCAATATCATTAATTATATTTGCAAACCATTATCAATATGGAATTAATAGTGGGTGATGCTATTTCCAGGTGTTAGTTTGCTGGAGACAGTAAAGGTAAATTAAAATTTCAATCAAATGACAATAATACCCCTCGCTTTCTTAATAAATTAACTGCTGCTTCTGAAATGTATTTGTGTTTTCAGTTAATCAGTTAAAAAAGAGCATTGGGCATTTTTGTCATTTGATAGAAACGTCAGTTCAAGATATCTGTCCCTAGCGAATTAATGTCTGGAAATAGATCACCCATTAATATTTCATTAAATTAATGCATAGTTATCAGTAGTCAATATCATAAACCCATTTATAAGACAAACAAATCATACCAATGAAAACATTGGAATCCCAACTTCTTCACAACAAACTAGAAAATTAAATCTCCACTTAGCCAGCAAACTATGAACTTGTAATACTACATAAGCCACACGGTTGCAGTTCATTCACTTGAAATATGCAACATATCATCCATTAAATGATTTAACCAGTGTATATCCAGTGCAACTTGATGATGAGCAGATAAGGATGCAGGGCTTATGAAGAGGACCAGCAATGTTCATACGATACAGCAAAGTGATAACTGCTAACCGAAGTAGGTAATTGCTTTGCAACATGTGCATGAATCATCACGTAAATCATAGCAACGTAGCTCAAAAATTGCCATATTGCCGGACACCAGACGCAACAGGAACTTAAGGTATACTTAGGCTGCGTTTGGCCCAGCTTATGTAAGTGCTTATTTCAGCTTATAGCTTAAAGCACTTTCTAAAATTAAAAGTGTGTTCGGTACCACCTAATGGGTAAGTGCTTACCCATAAGCAGTAGGGGAAGGCTACCTATAAAGAGAAGATGTTGAGAGCAGCTTCTCTTATCACTTATGCGGGAAGCTATTTCTAAACTTTAATAATATTTTCATAATACCTATTTACCCCTAAACTTTCATTAGCACTTACATAAATGTATTTATAAATTACAGAAAGCTATTTCTAAACTTTAGTAATTATTTTATAATACCAATTTTATCCCTAAACTTTCATAAGCACTTAAATAAATGTATTTACCAAACACTGTTTTCTTCAAGTAAGCAGCTTATTGCTGCTGTAGATAAGTGCTCTCATTGAGTCACTTATCCAATGAATGCTTATCCAAAAACACAAGCCGGGCCAAACACAGCCTTAATAACCAAGTTTGGGTACCACAGAAGAACTTGTTTGGCTAATAAAAGAAGCTGTAATCTTCCATATCTCCTGTGAACTTGCATTAAGCTCATGCTTGAGTATTCATGAGACTAGAGAAAAAGAAAATGGGAAAAAAGAGTACCAATGTGACTGACTCTGAAAAATAAGTGTACCAATGTGACAAGTCTCGTCCAATTTGAACTTCATTCAGCCCTCAGATTCTCTACATAGTTGAGGGTTGATCAGTGCTGATATGAGACCTTTCTTTCAGTTTAAACTCAAATACCCAATTTGTCTCACTCTTAAGGATAATTTTGCATAAGTTAATGCTGTTTTCTAAAAGAAGAAACCAGTTGCAATCAAATGCAAGTTTAAATTTTTCCATCTTGTGTTCTGAAGTAATATGTTTAAATCCAGATTTAAGTAGATCTAACCGAGAGAGAGAGAGAGAGAGAGAGAGAGAGAGAGAGAGAGTCCTTGGCAATTTCATCGAATTCATTAAATCATAATCAGAAATTAGCACCAAAATTACCTGGTAGACCCTGCTGAAGAAATTCCAGTTGTGCCTTTACACCTAAAGCACAAAGAACCCATTACTCAAAACTCAATAACAGGAAAAATAGATCTATCATTTCAAGCAAAAACAAGTAAGAGGATCCTAAACCAAGCAAAACCCATCACTCCAGAGTCCAGACATGAAATCAAGCAACCCCAGATCATCCATTTTAAATGAAAGTACAAAATAAAGAAACCCATTACTCGAAACACCGTTCAAGCAAAACCCAAATCACCATTTCAAGAGGGAAAAAAAAAAAACCTTAACTACAGCACAAAAGAACAAAAACCCATCTCCCAAAAATCCCATTAAAGAAGACCCAGATCAATCATTACAAGAAAAAAAGAAAAAGAAAAAAGGAAAAATTACCTTGTTGCGTACAGAGAATCATGGGAGAGTAGCTAGTAATGACGCTTATACACAAATCTCTCCTTTTCACCCATGAATATGGACCGTCTTCTGGCTGATCTTCGTGGAGATTAAAGGTCATTATAGTGAGAGGAACACTCATTTTTACTAAATCTCTCTCTATATTTTACATGATCACGGATCAATGAAGCAAGTTTTCTCAGAAAGAAAGAATAACAAAATATTTTTCTCTTTAATAATGATCATCATCAGGTCAGGTGTTAAAAGTAGATTCAAAGATGCTATTGGTTGGACTTGCAGCTAAATAAAGGTCCCTCGTCCTTCACCTGAAAGAAACTTTAAAAGAAAAAAAAAAACCTGAAGAAGAGTCAATCGTACATGTCTGAACGGAGAAATCGGAGCCTGGCTGGCTCTCTAATAATAATCCAATTTGAAGCGAACGAAAGCGTGTACGAAGCATAAGAACATGGAAGAGTTGTTTTGGTTTAGTGGTTTTCCATTATATTTGACTGGATAGTCATGGGCATGTCATGGCTCGTGACTCTATTGGCCAATGAAAGAACTTTAGTTTTCGTATACCACCGGAGGGCACGTGCTATGCACGTATAAATATTTATTTATATTTCATAATATTAAATAAATTATAAAATTAAGTTTTGAAAATATTTTAATCATAAATTAATTATTGAATACTTCAAAATTCAAATTCTTTATTCAGTAAAGTTTGAATTCATGAATACAAAAGCATCAACAGAAACAGTCCTAAGAGTTTGTCTCAGGATAGTCTAAATTGTCGTACAACCGTTCTATCTAGAGCGTTTCTTCCTGAATGTAATATGTAAATAAGACAAAGAAAGAATAAAAAATGAAGGAAAATTGAGATGTCAGGTGTGTCAATAAGAACGCACACCACAGCGTAAGGGAACCTCAGTGTTCGAATGCCATAAGTCAATTTGTTTGTTTCTTTGATAAGTTATCACTCTTAATCTTTCAAGTATCTGCGAATTTTACTTGAAGGTGATAGATTTTTTTCAATATTCCAACAGTTATTCAAATTATGAGTAATTCTACCAATTTCTGAATCGTTCTCTCTGTTGATTCGTGGATTGGCTTTGCTATTTATAGAGAAATCATCTAATAGCATTCTCCTTGACTCGGACATATGTCAATTAGATCATTGTCCAGAGAGGAGCTTAAAAATATCTCCATGTAGCAATGCATATCCAAGTGTACGCGTCTTCAACTTGGCTAAGTTATTTCCAGAAGGATATTGTGATGAGTCATTCAATCAAGTGAACTTGTTTTGTGATAGATTGCTCTAAAGTTTATATGATTAAAAACTGAATGACATGTGTTTCATGCATAAAGTCTCATAAAGCAATGTTCCATTCTTATCATCGTCATACCTGATAAGACAAAAATTCCCTTAGATAAGATATACAACATGCATATATGAGTAGCTGACGTTTTAACACGTGATGAATTGGGGGTTCATTGCAATCTTCTTTACAGATATGAATCATTCGAGTTCTGCAAACATTTCTTCTAGCTTTTGTCCATTTTTTGAACAATTTTTTTTTGGTAATTCAATCCATGTTCCTTTGAAAGAGACGGAAGTAACTTTATACCTTTTACAATGTGATCAGTATATTTAACGAATTTGCACATGTAGAGATCTTAATATGTAAGTCTCTTAGTGAGTGATTCGATTTTCATGATCAATCATCCTTGTAGGGCATAGTTATCACAGAATCTTCAAAGGTTCTGGGTTAAGTGATCAATTCGAATGCCTTTCAACTGGACTTTAGTGAGAAAAATGCATGTCCTTCGAAGTATTCTTAAGTAAAGTGTACAATTAAGTCGCGAATCCATAACTGTCATTCGAAGATGACATATGGAGCAAGGTAATAACATGGCTTCGAAGTACTCATTTTTTAGGGTACTTCGCAGTCAGTAAAGTCACCATCCGGAGGTGTTCTGGAAGGATGAGTGTAAAGTGTACTTCGGGAGTTTCTTTAATAAGGAATCCTTTGAAGTCAACCGAATGCAAGAGTCAATTTATGGGTGACAAACCCTTCTTTATGTCATTCGAAGGAGATAACCTTTTAGCCATATGAAAAAGGTGACTAACCCTTAGTCTATTTGAGGGTGACTTAACCCTTGACGTATTGACCATCTCAGAATGGTTAGCCTCTGGTGAGGTGTACAGTAACCATCTCTTTCTGTAAGGTTTCCTTCACTGCAGGGGTTAACCTCTGACCAACGGTTTAACCTCAGATTAGGAAAGAGATGATCGTTCCTTCATATTCAGCCAAAAGACCATCAGTATAGTTGACGTGGCCCAATAGGAGTGCGAGCGTCGTTCGGTGTTCACACGCAAAAGATAGTGGGGGAGCAGGTAATTGCTTTATATGAATGATGTGGTATAAGTGGGTGTATCTTTTAAGCATATGCACGCGTTCTAAGATCACACCACGTGTCCAAAGGATTAATTTAGACCATCGGATCATCAATACAAAGATATTGATATTAGGGGTGCAATTTGGGTTGGTTCAACAAAAAAAACCGATTGACCTAAATCGACTACGGTTTGGGTTTGGTTGGTTTTCTAGACATTCGGTTCGGTTTTGGTTTTGAGTCGATGTTTTAGTTAAATTGAACCGAACCCAAACTCAAACTTTAGTATATATACGTCTAAACCAAACCAAGCCAAACCGACTTAAATCGTACTGTAATATGTGTAATATATGATATATTATATTTTATGTATGATATAAAACATAAAACTTTATATATAAACTACAAAAATTGTATTAACCCAACGAAAACCAAACCAAATTTGTAATTTGGATTGGGTTGGTTTGGGTTTAGGGTTTTTCATTTCAATTCGGTTCGGTTTTTGGGTTGAAAAGTTTGGTTTCAATTTAGTTCAATTCGGTTTTGGGTTAACCTTCACCAACTTCGGTTTCGTCTTAAGTTGATGCCATCCCGAACTAAACCTAACCAAGTTGCGCCGCTAATAGATACAAAGAAGATTTGTATGAGAGCTATATCGGAACTTATTTTAATGCGAACTGATTAATTTTAAAATATATTAACTTTTGAAAGTATTTATATTGAAAAGTTTTTCCTAAAAATATTTATAGGGACAATTATGTTTCTCCATACGTATTATCAAGACTTTATTTACTTGAAAACATGAAACACTCTCACTGGTTTTGAAATAAATTCTCTCACATGCAGTATTTTAATCAGAAATTTGATCCTATGAAGGGATAAGATTCGACCGACTCAAATTCAATCGTGAGAATGAGATAAAATCTGATTAGGTTCGAATTTGATCCAAAGATTATTAAAGGAAAGTAGTTCAAAGGTTTCCTTGATGGTTCAAATCATTCCATAATCCAACCCATTGATATTTGGAGTGATTATAGGATTGTGATTTGGAGAGATTATAGGAATTAGGATCTAATTAGCAAAGAAGTTATGGTAGTTGCTTAGTATAGACATTCTTTATTTGTATAAATTTACATGTATTGCTGTACAAAAGATACATTGGAAATACACAAGGATTCACCTTGCTCCAACACACGTTTTCTCTCTTTCATGGCTTCTCTCCATTATAGTTTTAACATGGTATCAAAGCACCGATCATGGTGATTCTTGAAATCTAAACACGATTCCGCTACATACACAACACGATGGGTGAGGAGAAAGCTGCAGAAGTGTTGATCGATGTTTCAGATCCACTCGTTCTACATCACTCGGATCATCCGGGTATCGTCTTGGTTTCCAAACCACTTGAAGGATACAACTACGGTCAATGGAGTCTTGCTATGCGCATCAGCCTTAGCGCGAAGAACAAGATCGGCTTCGTCAATGGAACCATTAAAGCACCTGCATCGACAAACCCAAAGTTTCCCATCTGGCAACGATGTAACGACATGGTGCTATCATGGATCTTGAATTCGATCTATCCAGACATAGCCGACAGTGTGATCTATACTGAAACGACAACCGAGGTTTGGAATGACCTCAAAGAGAGGTTCTCGCAAGGAAACGATTCCAGAATCTATCAGATTCGACAAGAGATTGTCGAACATCGACAGGGACAGCAATCCGCCTATGCTTATTACACCAAAATGAAGGCACTCTGGGACGAGTTGTCCTCATATCGTGAACCACTGACTTGCAGCTGTGGAGGATTAAAGAACCTTGCCGACCGAGAAGAGAAAGAGAGAGTGATGTAGTTTCTTATGGGATTGAATGAATCCCACGCTATTGTCAGAGGGTCGATTTTGATGATGAGTCCTCTTCCGGATACACGAAAGACCCACGCCTTGGTCCTTCAACAAGAAAGACAAGTCGACGTGGCCTCTCGCGTGATAGCACTAGTCATCATGCAATGCAACTTGTCCACCCTCAAATGGGACAAGTCGTTCCACCATCTCGTTTTTCCATGGCACAGGAAAATAATACTCCAAGAAAACTACTGAAATGTAGTTATTGTGATCGAGATGGGCATCTCATTGATCGATGCTTCTACTTACACGGTTTTCCAATTGGCCACAAACTCCATGGGAAAAATGTGAAGCCAAAGGGAAAGAAACCGACTGTGCACAATGCTCATCTCGGAACGGATGAACCCACCAAAGGATTGCATGAAGAACGGGCCACATTTACTACTGAGGAATACAATCAACACATGGCCATGCTTCGAAAAGGGAATGGTAATGATCAGTCATTTGCAAACAATGCAAGTATACACACATCCATTTGCAACACTACTCGTCATGATTTTCATTCAAACTCGTTTTGGGTCATGGATAGTGGTGCGACTAATCACATATCTAAGTCGTTGCCAACACAGAATAAATCTAATGCCCATTATGATTTTGTGGAACTACCCGACGGTAGTCGGGCAGAGATTAAGTCCACTGGTACCATACGACTATCATCAGATTTAACTCTTGATGGGGTACTGCATGTTCCAAAATTAGGGTGAATCTGTTGTCAGTTAGCAAACTTACACAAGCCTTGAAATGTAATGTAACATTTTTCCCTAATTTTTGTGTGGTGCAAGACGTGGTTACGAAGAAGACGATTGGCCTGGGCAAGCAATGTAACGGATTGTACTACCTCGAGCATAACCAGAATCCACACTTAACCAACAACATCAACCGCACCTCCAATCTATGGTATCAACGATTAGGGCATCCTTCCATTGCACCTCTCCAGGCATTATCCAAAACCATCCCAGGAATATTTTTCGATTCTCACCATGTTTGTGACATTTGTCCACTAGCCAAACAAACACGGTTACCATTTTCTCATATACCGAGTGCCGGGTGTGGAAGAAGGGGTGGCGTCCTGCGCAAGCAATGCGTCATGGTTGACTTGATAGTCTTGGAGATGAACAGGGGCTTGGGTTGGGCAATGAGAACGATGAAGGGGAATTTGGTCAAGGGGCAGTGCCATTGGTTCGATGATATCCATGGGTAGGTGTTCGGCATCCGTGGTGGGTGGGTTAGGAATCGTGGGGATGGGAGAAGATGCGGACGAGTAAGATGGGGGCGAACATGGTGGGAGCGGGCTTGGTGGTGGCAGGTGGTTATCTTGATTAGGATAGGTAGCATTTCCATCAAGGGGAATGGGTAAGACGGGATGATCGGATTGATGTTCTGGTGGTGAGGTAAAGAGAGGGAAAATGTGTTCTTGGAAAACAACGTCCCGGGATGTGAAGAATTGCATTGTGGTGAGGTCATATACCCGATATACCTTTTGGCCAAGAGGATAGCCAACAAAGATGCACTGACGAGCACGTGTATCAAATTTTTGGGTAGGTGTGAGGTTGGTGGCATAGCATAAACATCCGACAATTCGTATATGGCACTGGGAGTAGTCTGGTGAGTTACCATGTAAGACTTCATATGGGGATTTGTGAGATAACAAAGGTGTAGGAAGCCGATTGAATAGATAGCAAGCTGTTTGGATGCTTTCTCCCCAAAAACTCAAGGGTAAATTGGCTTGAAAGCGAAGGGCTCATTCCACACTCAAGTGATGACGGTGTTTGCGCTCAACAACGCCATTTTGTTGGGGTGTGTGGGGGCAAGAATGCTGAAAAATAGTTCCATGGTTATTAAAGAAAGATTTCATGGATGTGAACTCTCTCCCATTATCAGTCCGAATGGCTTTAACATCACAATGAAATTGAGTTTTAACCCAAGAAAAAAAAGATTTCAATGATGGTTGTGTCTCAAATTTAAAACTCATAAGATGAATCCAAGCAAAACGAGAAAAATCGTCTACAATGGTAAAAAAATATCGTGCTTCAGAATGAGAGTTAATCCTCTGAGGTCCCCAAATATCGCAATGAAGTAAATTGCTCAGTATGTATCCTACTCCAACCTGTCACTTACTCATCGGAAGTTTATACACAATGTCTCTCACTTGGTCAAACCCATTGTTAGCACGTGAAACGTCAAAACAACAGAATGAGAAAAATACGTGTTTAATACGATTTTAATTTTAAAAAACGTAGTAAAAAAAATGGTCAAATAAACGGAAACGTAAAAAATACGTTAATAAATAATTCGTGTTTAATACGTATCTTGTTCAAAAAAACGTCAATATATACACACACACACACACACACACACACACATAAGTATTAATAATTAAACAATAATTTTTTTTTGTTGGAACTTGTTATAAAACCCTTTAACACAAAAATAATGTTGTCGGCTAGCACACATTTGTCATTGGAACTTCCAACGGACAACTTTTTTTTTTGGTCAACTTTAAACACCGACTTTTTTAAACGCGTTTT
>JAUPMG010000014.1:19824747-19843463 GCA_031762675.1 Pachysandra terminalis
GTATTGATGTTGTTGAAGCTGAGATTCTGAGAATGAGTTTGGAAATTGGTGGGAAATAAGAGCAAACAAAAAAATAGTGCCAAAACTTTAACGCCGTTAACGGCGATTTAATTTTATCTTGAATAACACATGAGTACCCTTTTTTAAGGGTACCCTTTCTAATAACACATGGGTACCATTGAGGTACCCACGTGACAGCAATCCAACAATGCTGTATGGATTGTTGCAACCCTTAAAATGTAGAGGATGTGAGCCCGGAAGAAGGCTTCACACTGGTTTCTCTCTAACTTCAACTTTTTCACCCTTTCACTCGTATATTTGAGTGAGAATTAGAATAAGCGTTTCTATCGACTCTTCTTTATCCGTATTTAATGAACCTTCTCAACAATAAAGACAGAATCTCTTTGTGATGTACTTGGTGAACCACACGCAGGTCATGCCCAAAACGTAATTAAATAATATATAATCTTTCAAACCCAAAAAAAAAATGAAAAGAAAACTTTCTCCTCCTATGCATTCTTTCACGAACTCCTATTCTATAATCAATCAATCATACAAGATTAATAATAATAATATAAAATTATTATCAAAACATAAACAAGAATAAAACCTCATCTGTTACGATAGATAGATCCCAATAACCCAAATCCCAAACCAATCTCTCTCTCTCTCTCTCTCTCTATCTATAGTTTCTCTTCCTTTTACTATCTACGACTATTATTCTGAATTCATCTGGTCGCGTCTATCTCTCTTTTTTCCATCTAATCTATGAATCAATCTATGCTTTGAATTGGAAGAAAAATCAAGAAGAGGAGGATGTCTGGACTTCTCAGGTGGAAGAAGCTCAGAGACACAGCTTCCGTAACATCGAAACTCGCCATATCCTCGATGACGACGCGCTCAAGTTACCGTTTTTCTCAGAAGTCCCCAATATCGACGCGCTTCAACTGCCTCCACGTCGGCACTTTCCGCCGGGAATCTCTGATCGGATTCCAAGAACGTCACAAATGGGACGGAGTCTCCGACGAGTTCCAGACCCGTAAAATTAGGGTTGAAGCCAATTGCCCTCGTTGTACCAAACACATGGATCTTCTCTTCTCTAATCGTCCACCTTCTTCTTCCATTGTAGCTCCAGATAAAGCTAGCTTTCAAGCCCTAAATCTTTGCCCTAATTGCAGGACTGCTTATTATTTCCGGCCATACAAGATCCTACCTTTGCAAGGAAGTTTCATTGAGATTGGTAGGGTTAAAGGGAAGGGTGGTCAGGACAAGAAATCCGGCAAGGAAGGTGAAGCCGCTGGTGGCAATGAGGGTGATGAGGATTTCGGGAATCGCCTTCGCGTTTCTTTTTGGGAGACGTTGAGGTCATACGGTGGTGAACCACCGGAGAATTGGCCACCTCCGCCGGCAGGGAATGGGTTGGCGGTGCATACTCCACCAGGTCCACCATTTGCGCCAGGGGTGAATGTGATTCGGGCAACCGGAACTGGTGGGTCCGGTGGTAGTGGAAGCGGTAATGGATCATTTGGGGAGAAGAGTAGTTGGGGTGGGTCGAATTTGGGAAAGGATTTGCCTACGCCGAAAGAGATCTGTAAGGGACTTGATAAGTTCGTTATTGGGCAGGAACGAGCAAAAAAGGTTTGAAATTTATGTAATTATTACTCATATTAGATTATATGTTCATGCCAACAATGTTTTTACATGGATTAAAGGGGATGAGTTTAAATTGCTGTGCTTTTACTTGTTAGAACTGACAAATTCTGGTTCAAGTTTCAATTGTTTGTATAGATTTAATATAAAGAAAAACCCGTTTTTATGTGCATATTTCTCACATGTATTTTGTGGGTATTATGAAAGATGCAAAGGATTTTTAAGCATTACAGGACTGCTCTTTACATGTCTTTAAGTTCTATATGCTTTTCGTGATTCGATTAATTTATACATTTCTTCTATGTTGCAGGTGCTCTCTGTGGCTGTTTACAATCATTACAAAAGAATATACCATTCTTCCTTGCAGAAAGGGTTGGTTCTTATGGGCCTTTTGATCTACGTAGTTTGTGGTATTTGCATTCTTTATGTTACGCTTCATCATGATAGTGCTCAATTCTGTTGCTTGAGTTGTACGGCATTTGTAAGTGTTTAGGATATGTTACGTTATAGCTGTTAGAATGTAGCTGCTACTTGTTAAAACTGAATTTGTCTGTTTGGAAACCAGGTCAGGAGCAGAATCGGGGAATCCTGAGGTAGAAAATGATGATAATGATTATGTGGAGCTAGAGAAGAGTAATGTACTATTGATGGGTCCTACTGGCTCAGGTATGGCCTTACTTTATGATTCTATATTTTTGTTATGACATTGTTGGCTTGCTAGAAAAATGTTGTGGTGTTTTGTGTGACAATAAGCTGTTGAATTCAATTACTGCTCTTCTAACTTCCATACTATAACATGTCTGTAAGGACAGGGAAAACATTACTTGCCAAAACACTAGCTCGTTTTGTGAATGTGCCATTTGTCATTGCAGATGCGACTACTTTAACACAGGCAAGTTCATTGTTTGATTTGTTTATTCCTTTCCATCATAAAAAATATGGAAATTAGTTTTCATCTGTATATCAGTATAACACTATTCAAGATCAGCCTTCACGTATGGTTTTTTCATTGTATGTATGCTTTTATGTTTGATTGTCGATGACAACAGTTTTATTTCATATTTTCTGACAGTTAATTATGTTTATATTTGAAATGATTAACTCAAATAATTGTGTAACTTGATTTTATGTCATGGTTTTAAATTTTGATTTTGAGGAAAATTTTGTACCTTTGGAATGAGGAACTTTCAAGGAAAATTTCGAGGGAAATTTATTTTATTTTGTTATTATTATTTTATTTTGTTTTTTGGAAAGTAAGCTTTTCATTGAATATAAACAGGCAAATTAGATACAGATATAAGAAGTCACAGCCACTCTACTCATCCACACTAGGGTGGGATACATGAATACACAAGAAGCCATCAGAGGAGAAGTCTATCATAGGCTAATCATTCTAATCCTGGGTAGGGTGGACATTCTGTAATCCAAGGATCTTCAGTAGGACTGTCCTGCAGAAGGATTCTTCCTAGTGAGAGATAAGTTCCAGCTGGAGCAGAAAGATCTGGTGACAGGGTTATCAGCACATAGTAGATCAGAAGTCTTCAATGCTAGCACTACTTCCTCAGTAACCTGGTCAATGATAAACTGCTGATCTGAATGTACCTCTGAAAATTCTGAAGTTCCTTTCCTTCTAGATGTGGTAAACAGCCCCATTGAAAGCCAACTTCTTCACCTTAGCAATGAAAGATTTGCCTTTGAAAATTTTTCTATTTTTGCAGTATGGAAAATATCGAAGTAAGGAAAATTTTGCTATATTTCTGGGAAATTTAAAATCAGATTTTTATCATTTGAAACCTGTTAGGTTGAAGAGGTGGTTGAGTATCTTATATTGTTTATACGTGCTGTCTACCGCAGATCACATTTTACTTTTTTCATTTAAAAATATGCATTTCAATGTAGTAAAAGTGTTAGGTGATTGCCCT
Organism: Pachysandra terminalis; assembly: GCA_031762675.1. NCBI lineage: Eukaryota > Viridiplantae > Streptophyta > Magnoliopsida > Buxales > Buxaceae > Pachysandra > Pachysandra terminalis. Next base: position 19,828,320 of record JAUPMG010000014.1, read on the forward strand.
TGGTTCCCAAGGTAAGATTGATCAAGATTCAACTTGATATCACAACATTTGGGAAAATGCCAAAAAACTCCTTAGAGACTAAAACCCTAGTGAACCACTATAATTTTTCTTTTCAATAATGGGACTGATAGTAAACACTATCTTAAAAAACCTAGAGGTTCGTTCTCCCTATATTTCCCAAGAAACGGCATGACTGAGGCATTTATAAATGAGTTTGCCTTTAATACTGATGCTAGTAGAAACTACTGCATGAGCATATAAGTGATATTGTAAAGGCATAAATGACAGCAATGCCTATGATCTAGAGGAGATGGTATAAACAAGCTGGGCATATTCAAAATGGAGATGGTAGGTAGTTTCCTTCTCCTTATTTACATCATGCAGACTTGTGGAGTCTTGCTGGGGCACATCATTGGTGTTGATCACTTTTAGAGCTGCAATCCGGACCAAGGCTTTAATTCTAGAGTCAATTGCATGTTTCCATATAGCCATATGAGGCAAATGAGACAGGCTTGGATGACCATTAGTGCACAGGCACTTGAAAGGTTTTGTGGAGAACACACTGCCTAAATTCTGTAGACATCGAGAATATGTATGCAAATTCATTAATGTCGTTTCAGGTCTCTATGAGCGGGCACAGTCCAGAACAAGCCAGACCAGAAGATAAAAGAAGCTACTAGGCTCTCTTTATCCAATGAAAGACTGGATATACGAGTGAATTTGACAGAAATGGAAGAATCTCTGTATCGTAAATCTTCCAAAGTCACAATCATTAAATAGTCTCCAATCTACATTATGATCATAACTCTCCTAAATACCATCTGAATCACGCATTGTTTGTTGGTAAGTGAATAAGCTATCAACTGATAGTCTGATACCTAAATCGAATTTTTGATGTATAATTTGGCGCTAATTCATAAAAAATTTGGCCCTAATTCAAGTGATAGGATTAGGATGCAAAATTTCTTGATCTCATTCTTCTTGGTCCCATGTACTTCAAACAGATCCATGAACTTCAATTTTTCTGTTTGCATCACTCACTCAAAAGAATAAACAATATACTCGATATCAAGTAGTGAAATAATGAATAAATGGATATGTTAGAGTTCTTGTTGAAGAAACTCCTCGAAATATACCCTTTGCACCCCTCAATGAGAGATTATTAAGGAAACCTTTAAAAAAAAATAAAAAAAAAATTGCGCATTCGATATTAAGTAATGTATGTATATATAAATATATTTCAGTACTAATGTTTCTCTTTTTGTAATAGCATCAAACTTCATTTCCGTCATGGGTTATGCACTCCATAATTGGTCCTTTTAGTGCCTTATTGCAATGCCTAGGAGCTGCTCCTATTTATGACCTATTTGTAGGGCTAATTGAGCAATCACGTAAGCATATGGGGATTTATGTGCATATATATATATATATATATATATAATACACATATGATGCCGATCCCAACTAGTTGGGATAAGGCATATGCTGTTGCTGCTGCTGATGATGATGATGCACACATAGAGTAAGAAATAATGCCATATCCCAACTTGTTGGGACCGTCAATATGTTTTTTTATTGACGCACTTTCTCACAGGCGCCTCCATGAGTTCCCCTTAAAATGCCCAAACCAAATCAACAACACAAGGAATGCAATGCCGGCGACATGTCGTCCATGTCGGGCAACATGTCGCCATTTTCGATATGGGCGACACGACGCATCGACTATATGTCGTTTTGCGGCGACATGGGGGAAATTTTCAGTTTTTTGAATTTTTTTTTAAAATTAAAAAAAATGTTAGATATTTGTTTTTGTATTTGTTTAATGTTATGATGTATTTAGACATTACTTAGGGTTGTTTTAAACTTGGGGGGAAAACCCATAAAAAATCCCACATTTCCCCAGATTTCCCCATCATTTTCCCCATATTTCCCTTTTCCCCCTCATAGATATGACACTTGATTTCTAGTTTTATATATTTTTTAATTGACTTACATTAACTTTTAGTGTAGCTTAATTAGATGTAGCATCTTTTTTTACAGCTTACAGATCTGACAGCGTGTAAGTTGACCCCCCCTCAAGTAATGACTTTTAATGTGTAAGCATTTTTTGATGTAATTGGATGCATTTAAGTTTTAATTAGACATGTTTAAAGTTTGGGGCAAAAAATCCATAAAAAATCTAAGATTTCCCCACATTTCCCCCAAATTTTCCCACTTTTCACCATGTTGCCGAAGTAGACTAGCGACATCGACATCGTAAACCTTGTTTAAAACTATATCTTCGGTCAAATTATATGCGTCCAAATCTTTTTGGATTGATTCCATTTAGGTTCATTTTGGTCTTTTCCTTGCCCTTTTAGATCCTTCAGATACGTTTCTACTCGCACTTTCTCATAACCTCCTCCCTTAGTCTTAACTATTAAGAAAAGGAAAAAGAAAAAAAATCGCCTCCCTAGGTCTTTGCTTTACATGCCCAAACTATCTTACCCAACTTTCCTTTTTCTTTTCTCTTATTTGTGCAATCGGATATGTTCATTCCTTACCTTCAACTTTATCTTCTATTTGAGTTTCTGAACTTATCTATTGATTGTCTAAATAAAAGGATGGCTTTAATGGTAGACCTCCTTGGCATAAAGCCAAACTACATTTGACTCTTGGATTATTCTTCTTAATCTTTGCTCCATCACTCTTTCCAATAGTTTTGTGGTGCACCGCATAAGCTTAATTCCATAATAATGGGCACAATTTTAGACATCTCCTTTATTTTCACATATAGGTATTTCCATGCTTATCCTTCAAGCATTTAGCAATTTAGCAATTTGCGAGTCCTTAAAATATTGTGAAATATTTTGCTTAACCACCATATATCGACGACTCGCATGCATCGTTTTGAATTTCATCTGGTCTTTGTGCCTTCCCTATTTTCATCTTGGTTAAAACCTCTTCACTTCATAAATCCTAATCCTATGAACATTGTAGTGTTCTCTTCGCTATCCAAAATCCACTTCTTTGCCTAAATTATTTTTCTTAACATATCAGAATTAAGAAATCCCTAAAAAGATAATACCCCACGAACTCCCCTCTTGGCCAACCTATTGGCTGGACATGGGAGAATGAGGCGTTCGACCCATTAGCTAGAGCAAGAGCCAGCCTCACCTATTATCTAAGCTGCCAAGGAACGGACTGAGATCCTCTTGAGATGATTGTGAAAGTGCCCCCCTTCACCTCTAACTGATGAAAACCTTGCGAGCTGGCCTCCTTGAGGTCCATAACAAGTTCATGAATCTCAGCTGTAAGAGCATCACCTTCACCAATAGGGCTCGAGAAGGTATGAATGATAGAACCACGATAATCTCTAAATATACAACCGACTCCAAATGAACCTGTACTGATGTACAAACCATAAAAATTGAGCTTGAGTATCCCCCATGGGATGAGGGATTTATGCTTCTCTAGATCTCTCTGAAGAATGATAGGATAAGGCTATCTCCATCCAGTCAATACAATTATATGAAATAGAGAAATCTTTGAAGAACTCTGAGAGCATGCTCACCTATGACCCCACCAGAAAACAAACCATATCAACCAAAGATTGAGATCTATCTCTCGAGTAACCAAATATTCTTATATTTCACTCAATCCAAACAGCCCACAGGATAACAAAAAACAGAAGTCCATACATCGCATTCCCCATCACACTAACTCAGCCCCTTTATCCACACACCCACAACCCCATCAAAATTCTCTTTTCCTTTCTCCTTTTCAACCATAAGATCAAGATCGACCCCCCCGATAAATACATCTTCTCTGGAAACAAACTTCCTTACTACCGATGACATGCTTGAGTGTATTGACACTTCTTTGCATAGCATTTGGTTTGAATCAACCCTAGTATGGCGATCAATAAAAGCTGGGTAAGAATCACTACGACATAAGAACGAAACATGCGTAACTGATGAAAGATGACTGATTTGGCACAAAGGGGAACGGACAGATTGTACACAAAAGGATTGTATGAAACTGGTTTAGTCCTTTCCAAGGATTTACACTTCACATCAGACAAATCACCCAGAGCATTCACTCTGCTAGCATCAATGTTGGGGGATTTATGCTTGAAGCAAACCAGTTGGATGTTGGGGTATAGTTTCACTACCATCCCATATCACGTCTAGAGCTAGGATGTCATGGAACACCCGACTGAGGACACCATTAAGCTCAATTGTGTGGGTAAACCAAGATCGTGTGTTTTTTTTTTTTTTTGTGTGTGTGTGTGTGTGTGTGTGTGTGTGTGTGTGTGTGTTGGGGTGGGGATGGTTGGGGATCACTCTAGTATTATCCTACATGCTTTCTCTGATCCACTTGGATTTGGGGATGGGGTGGGGGCAGAGTTATGTGCGTTATTGACAGGTTTGTGGGAGGCAATAGAGAGAGAGGTTCACAAATATTGAGGTGGAGGATGACTGCCACAGTATCATCTGGATGATGATGACACAGCTACATTTGTGGAAATTGTCTCACCTGGTTAGGTGAGCCATTTTCTAGCGGGCTGAACACCTTATTCTCCCATGTACAAAGTCCATCTTTGTATCTTCCTTTTATGTTACTTTGTTTTCCTTTTCTTTGTTTTCCTGTTTTTGAGCTTGTATATTTGTTTTTCAAAAAAAATATATTCGTTATTCATAACTGAAAAAAAAAATTTCAACGTGATTTGCCACTTTGTTATTCAAATATTCCAGGATGTGATTCAATTTGAATTGCGCGATTTCAAACTCCAATCACAAATTCATTGGCTGAGCCCTACTTTGATGGGCTAGATAGGCAATCATTTTCAGGTTTCTCATTGAAAAATTGCTGGCCTGTGAATCTGAATATAGTAGTTATCATTTTTTTCAAGATTCCATATCTTGTGTACATGATACATGTGATCTTCCATGAAAAACAGCAGTAGCATGTAAAAAGACTGAGTTAGATGCAAATGCAATGTGTTGTGACGTTCAATGAGTCTATTTGGATCATTGCTGTCTTGCTTGCAAATTATGAGAACGATTCATTCTTGTTGCATTATTCTGAATAAACCGTGCATAAGCATGACTAAATGATTTGTTGTATCATATCTTCTCATTGCTGTTAGGTATTTGGACTCTTTGGACTCTATAATCAGTGGGAACTTTCCTGGTTGTTTAATTGATTAACTGAAACAGGCAAGTACTGCTTTTGCAGGCAGGTTATGTTGGAGAAGATGTGGAGTCAATATTGTACAAGCTACTCACGGTATGATCCAGTAATAGCATATAAATGTACAGACCGTGGTCTAATTTTTGTCTAGATAGATAGTGACTCATTGTTTTGACTTGTTTTCAAATGCTCTCCCTAACAACAACAACAACAACAAAAGAAATTTCAATAGTAAAGATTTTTTTTTTTTTTTTTGAAGTATAGAGAAGTGTAGTAGAGGAATAAGCATTATCAATATAAAAAGTTAATGCAATTGATGGTAACTGAACAAAGCATTCTCTTTTATGATATATGAAATTTAATTGTTTTCTGGTGATAGAACAATAGGTAATGTGCAACAAGTAACAAAAATCAATATTGTTGGCTCCATTTATGATTCTCACTTTATTGCTGGTGAAGTCTGACTTCTAGTGTTTTTGATTTTATGCCAATAACTGGTATTTTTGATTTCTTTTGGGGCATCTAGTAAGTAATGCCCTATTCTGTTTTGTGATATTATCCGCCGTCATCTCTTTTTGCAAGATTGCAGGGCATATGAGGGCTATACTCAGGTAGCATTAGCTTATTAGCAACTTAATTTCACTTGGATAGTTTTCTTCGGTGCCACTCATCATAAAAGAATAATAAGATGACTGGGAACATCCTCTATGGATTGTTCCTGTCAACTCAAGGATTCCTTGTCCTCTGAGGCGATAGTGGTGCCTTCAACATGATTGGAAAAAAAAAGATGGCAGATTTTTGAAAACGGTGCTGAGATGAAGCTCTAGATCAGATGGAGGAGAAACATCCTCTTCGAGACTGTAAAGAAGGAAAAATAATTGCAAGGATATGTTGCCATGCATCTAAGCAGTCTATATTTCAGTCATTTGATGCTTTCCTTTCTACATCCGAAGTGTTTGAATGCCTTGGTTTAAGTAGTACTAGAAAGCTTATTTGAGTAGCTACCCCCAAAGAAGGTGGTTTGCAAATTTGGACATGATATGAGCAAGTTGTGGATTGCATATAGACATGATACAGATATGAGGAAATTACTAGTTGATGGATTTGGTAAAAGAACAGTGTTGCTAAGTCCTTCATATTGGATACTTTACTAATTTTAGATCAGAAAGTGTAGTTAAGGTTTCTAAAAGTCATGGAATTTCAGTTTTCCTTTCTGTAACAATTTTGTATTCTGCTTTGTTGCAGCCTATTTTTCTTTGAGCTTATAATTATTCAAAATTGGAGTTTCTTTAGTCTAGATATTTATTGGTAGTGGAGTTTTATTTTCAATCCTAGTAGAAGTTGTCGTAGTTAGAAATTAATTGAGATCAAAATACGCAATTGGGTTTAATTTAAATGGATGTAACAATTAGAAATATGCTTCTGAACTTTCTATGGAGGGAGGAAGATGGGACATAGATGTTAGATGCAATAAGTGCGAGATCAGAGATGGAATAGCAGCTCATTATTTGAACTTTTCTGCTTCATATTTTTTCAGGAATTGGGATACTATTGCTGGGATGTAATTTTTAGTAAGATGTTGGGGTTTTTCTTTGCTTTGGTTGTATTAGGGTTGCTGTTTTTCTCTGTTTTTTGGGAGGCGTGGTTCCTTTCTTGGCAACTTTCCTTCTTGCTTTCTTTTGTTTTGTATATTCTTTCCCCCCTTTTATATAATCGTTACCTTTATCTGAATGAATATTTAAAAAGGGGTCTTCATTTGCTTTTTCTTTTTTGAGGGGAAATCTCTTCCGTTTCTGTATTTTTCGCCACGTTAATGAAATTTTGTTTCCTATCCAAAAAAAGAGCGATATCAGAGTCATGGTAGAAGTCTAAAAGATGAAGAGATCAAAAAAAGGTGAAGTGGGTGTTTCCCAAACTATTGAATGAAGAATGTCCAAGGAATTTTATAAACATCAAAAAATAGTCAGAAAATAGGTGCATAGTAATTCTAATCTGTGCTATTCAACTGGTAGAATTCATGTATGAGAATTGTTCTGCAAGTAAAAAAAAAAAAAGAAAGAAGAAGAAAACTAGCTTGATGAGACAATTCTGATCATCAATAAATGGATCTTTTTGATCCTGTGTTTCACAGGCTAAGAACATCCATTAATTTATGGCTATGCTTCTACCAAATTTGGCTGATTCGTGACATTGAAAATCCCATAGGTGGAATCTACAAGTTGAACAATTTGGATTAAATTTTTCATTTTTAGTCGAGTTTGGATTGATACTATATGACAAGAGTGAGTAGATATATGTTACCCATACTTTATGTTTATACACAATATTAAACAAACATTAAATGAGGTTTCATAAACTTGAATTGCTTATCAGCCTGGGAAAGGGCTGGGTTTTGGATCAAATGATTCAACCAGAAGGCTACTTGCTCTTGCAGTGGTTTCATTAATATATACTTTTAATCAAATAGGTAAAATGGGGCAATTTTAATTGGCTCCAAACTCTCTCTTTCTCTCTCTCTCTCTCGCTCGCTCCCCCCCATATATACATAGACACACAATTACACATATATGTATTCTTATCTTGTTCCAAAATAGAATTGTTCTATACTAGTTTTAATGAATATGTGCCTCATCTTTCATTCTGTGCATTATTAATTATGCTTGTCTTTTCTTCTATAATTATAGTGAAACCACCTACACTCTTTTTTAACATAGGTTGCTGATTTCAACGTACAAGCAGCTCAACAAGGGATGGTCTACATTGATGAAGTTGATAAGATAACAAAGAAGGTCTTGTATTTTCCAGTATGTTAGCGAATGTGTAAATATGTTCTGATCTGAAATATCCTTACTGTTGAAACCTTTGTACAGGCTGAAAGCTTAAACATTAGTAGAGATGTATCTGGTGAGGGTGTTCAGCAGGCATTACTTAAAATGCTGGAAGGAACGGTGAGTTACACCCTTTTCTTGTCTGTTTAAATTTATTATGCTATTTAAATTGTCTACACTTGAAAATGAATGCTGGTTGTGCTGCTTCTACCTTGTACTTTTACTTAAAAAAAAATTGAATAAAAGAGAACAGCCATGGTTCCACAAGTTTACATGTTGTTCCATTTCTTCTTGCATTGACATGTTTCTACACTTCTCCAATTGTTTTGAATCTTGTGATTGTTCCACAAGTTTACATGGTACTAAGTTGTTCCATTTCTTCTTGCATTGACACGTTTCTACACTTCTCCAATTGTTTTGAATCTTGTGATTGCTGTTCTGCTACCATGGTCATTGCTTTCTGCATATGGTTATCTAGCTGGTGATGAACTGTGAGTATATGCATTTGAAGATCTTAAAATGTGTCTGACTGGCATTATGCTGTGCATAATTACTTTATTATGGTTTCGTAAGAATCAGCACCTTTACTTGTTTTCTTCTTCAAATACTCTTCCTAATTATTACGACAGGTATGTTTCAGTTATCTCCTCTTTTAGATCTTTTGACATAATCATCATTGTCATTCATGTGATCAATGGTCTTTTATACACTAGTACTCTCCCAAATGATTCTCCTTTAACATATCATCCATTAAAGGTAATGGTCACTCATCCATGTCAACATCTTCATCCTAGGTACATTCTTCTGTGACAGGTTTCTGGCAGTCCAATTCTTGATTAGATTGTTTGTTCCCTGAAGTTTGTCATTTGTCAGTTATGTGGTACTCCATTAATACATATCCACTTACCCATTAACTCCTACCAGACAGAAAACATTCTCCTTAATCTCTCTATTCTCGTCAATTGATAGATCTTGACATTCTGGGATTCTCTCTTTGATGTCAAATTCTTTACTCCATTCGTTGTTCCAATTCTCGATAAATCATAGTCGACCCCATAAAATGTTTTCTGAAGTTTGTCAGTTTTGTGGTATTCCATTAACACATATGCACTTAGCAATTGGCTAGATGGAAAATGTGCTCCTTAATTTCTCTTTTCATGTGAATTGCAAAACTAGTTATTCTGCAATTTCCACTTTATTGTCAAAATCTTTACACTCTTCATCGTTCCAAGTGTCGCCGTGCCCCATAGTATTTAAACTCGGGAATTGGCTCGGGATCGGCCGAGGCGGACCGGCCTGAAATTAATTTAAAAAAAAAAAAAACTTGGATCGGAACGATCCTGATATGGATCGCCCGATCCATCTCGGGATCGGCGATCCGGATCGTCCGATCCCGAGATCCTGGGGTTTTCTCGGATCGGGGATCGTCCCCAAACGATCCCGAGTTGGATCGTCCGATCCAACTCGGGATCGGACGATCCTTTACACCTTGCCGTGCCCATCCTGCAAATATGGCTCTCTATGGGGAGCATGGTTATGAAAACAAGTTCTAAATTCCTCTTGCAATTCCTAATTGTCATCAATATGTCAGATTTGGGAATCTTTTATCCGGATTATGGGAACTTGCTGGTTTGGTCCTTGTACGGTGACTGACATGCTGAATCAGTGGTGGTTCCAATCCCTTGGGAAGTGTGGTCAGATTCTATGCAGAGTTGTTTATTTTGCAGTGCTTTGGGGGATTTGGGAGGAGAGGAACACAAGAATATTTGAAGGGAAATGGCAGAGTGTGGGTGCCATCATAGAATCCATTATGAGTATGGCTGCATCATGGGTGTGTTTTCTACCTGAGTTCAAGGATGTTTCGTGGGCGGATATCTCGACGAGATGTTCAGTGGCTTCCCTATTGTCTTTTAGATTTTGGAATTTTTTCTAGCTTTTTGGGCGTGGGCCTTTGGTTCCCCATCTTGGGGAATCTTGGGTGCCTCTGCCTTTTAGTTTTCTGTTCTTCTTGTTGTTTGTGCTTTCTTTGCTGTAATCTTTTTTTGTTGATTTTAAATTTTAATGAATCTGTTCGCGTTATTGATAAAAAACAAAATTGTCATCAATATGAGTTGCAAGTTTCTAGATGCACAAGACACTGGGGCAAAGCTTCTACCCGCTTCTTTAAAAGATCAATCTCTTCATCCTTAGCATCAATTACATGATCTGCAAGTGCAGAATCTTGACATCATCTGCATTGTGGAGCAATAAGTTGGAGACAAGAAGTATTTGTCCCACGAGCAAAAATGAGTTTGTGTTGGTACCAAACGATACAGACAGAATTGGTTTTTCTTTAGGCTTACCAATTCAGATCTGCATCTAGTGCTGGCCAAAGTGAATGCAAAGAGGAAAACCAAGAGGAAACATTAGAGATGTGGTAACCTACAGTTCACGTCCCAAGTTAAGGCATGGTTGTAAATTGCGCTGAAATTTTGCATAATTTCCCCTTTCAAGGGCACCAAAAATTCCCTTGTATTGATATTGCCCTAATCTTTAGTTTTTTTTATTTTATTTTATTTTTTTATAATTTTTTACAAAGAATATTTATTTTTGAAAAAAATTTCTTTATTTAATGGTGTGAGGTTCCCCTTGAAATCAAAATATAAAACCATGAGTAAGGGAATGAGAGGACTGTTGGAACTTCCTTTACTGCTATATTTTACTTTAATGCTCAGAAAGGTTGCTCAGATTTTCTTAGAATATTAATTGTATCTATACGTTCTCTGCAGAACCTTAAAACACAATGCCAGCCCTTAGATTATGACTGTTATCATTTACATTAAACTAACAAGAGAAAATGACTAAAATAATCCTACAATTTAAGTGATTCAATGTACTTCATCATTACAAATAACCTTCTTCTAAAAGCCCTATTTACTTATTAACCCATTTCTTTTTCTTGACTGCTCGTCTCTTTCATTTCTCTACTAGATATTTTGCTATTGTTGTTGCATCATGATATTCATGGTACAATGCAATATATCCTAGGAAAACTTTGAGTAATTCTAGCTCTTATCAATTTTTTGATTTAAATACTCGTGTATTTGATGACTTGAAGCAAAAGGATGTGAAGGCCAAACCTCCTATAATTGTTAAGTCCATCAGATACCTCTAATTGTTAAGTTCATTGGATATTCCTTGGTGCAATGAGATCACACATGGTCCACATCTTAAGGTTGGGTTAGAATTTCAAGCTTTTGATTATTGGTTGATTATAGAATTCAACACTAAAATTGTTATTATTTTTTTTTCCTTTATTGCTTTTGATGAATAGTGAAAGTAACTTTATAAAGAAGAAAAGGGAAATACATTCAACAACTCTGACCTAAGATTGCCAAAAAGAAAAGCAAATTACAGACAACAATACTCAACAAAAATGAAAGAGACGACAACCCTCATGAAAACAACTCCCAGACAGGAAACATGGTCTTCCTCTTCAGCTTTCCCTTGGCTGGCCTGTTCGCTAGGTTGCTAGCTGGATTGGAAATTGAGTACTATGATTGTGAATGGGAGTAAATTAAATTGTGATGGGCAATTTCTTTTGGTGATTTTTGAATCTGAAATTTACTTAGATTAGATTGCATTCGGGAGAATAACTTATCTTACAATGCCTCGTGAGCTAAACGTTAACTTAGTTGCCTAAAGATACTTTAACTTGGTGGACTGAATTTCCCCAAAGGTTGATATGGATAGAATTGGATTGACAACATGGTATTGAGTAAAACAAGAGCAATTTTTGTTAGTCTTTTTATTTTCTATGCTCAGAATTTGTTCTGTCACTTGGAAGAATCATAGGTCAGGTGACTTGAATATCTGATAGTATGCTGGTTTCTTTATAAGCTTTCTTCTCATTGTGGTCTAATGTGGAAGAGAAAACTTGATTTTGAGAGTATTTCCCTATGATTTAACCGTTAAGCAATTTGATCTTGCTTTCCTGGATCCAGAAGTGATGAATGATGCTTGCTATGCCTAAAGTCGGAGAAAAGATGAACTTTTTATCAATAGATTGCCTTCACATGCACTTTAAGGATTGAATCTGTCACAAGTTCATCGTTGTTAAGATGTACGTGCTTGAGATTTGGACAGTCCATATACTTGCAAATGACTTCAAAGTGGAAATTTTAGTCCAAGTGAAGAAGATATGTTTGAAGCTTGAAAGAAGGCAATGGGTTTTCAAATACAAAAAAGCCAACTCTGGGGTGGATTCAACAAAGGATGGTGGGTTGTAAATGTAAGCCATCCTTTTCAATGAAGAATTCGGTGGCTATGATGCCATTAATTTGTCGACATCAGGAGAGGTCTGATTTGAGAATTTTGCTGCTGCATAATGGTTGGGAAGTCTTGTTAAGACTAGACTGGACTTGAAGAGTGAGGAGTTTTGACAGCTGGATACAGTTTAAGGGCTGCAACAAGAGGTTATACATGACATAATTGACAATAGAAGTGCTCTCAAATGTTTATCTAGAGATTCAATGGTCCCATTATGGTTGCTTGAGTAAACTCAGGTATTTTTCTCGGTACAACTGTTTGTGTGGAGAATCAAGCTTCAATCCTCTTTGATGTTGTTCTTTGCAATTACTATGAACTTTGAAGAGCACTTGTTACCTTCTTTTGTGAAGGCCATGGCAATACCATGTTAATGCCAGACACTTTTCTTGAACAAATACTAATGGACTTTCCAAAGTAGGTGGTCAAACTTCTTCAAATCTTGGTGGTTTAACTCCGATTGCTGCTCGTATGTACTGCCTCAGATTTGCAGTAAATTCAACTGTGAGTTACCATAGTATGGTGCAAGAGTATTAACTTGAACATAAGAAGGCACGTGGAAATTGTGGACCATGGGAATCCTGTGGCCGTAATTGAAGTCTAGTTCATGGTTAATCGAACTACTTTATGTTGGGAACTTGTTAATATAGATTAGTTGAGAATTTATTGATAAAAAATGATTAGTTTAGAATTTAGGGTTATAGTTTATCTTTTAGTCAAGTCCATATGTAATTGGCAGAAACTCGGAAGTAGTATATGTTAAAGGTGTTCATCCATGGTGGGATTAGAAACATTCCTCTGTAAAAGGAGGTGCACCCTATATATATATATATATATATGGAACTGAAATATATTTTTTGTGGCAGGATTTTCTTAAATTACTCTAGTTACTTAAATTGGAGAGCGCTATGCTGTTAATTGTTTGCCTTAAATCATTTTTTTCTTTTCTTTAGGTTTACAGTACTGCTGCTTCTTCTTCTTCTTCTTTTCTTTTTTTCTTTTTTTTTTTTAAATACAAAACAGATGCATGTGTTTCTTATGGCTGTTTACAAGTTCATTTCTCCTACTTTGGCAAGTCATCATATGAGCTAAATACAAATGACAAATTGTATGAGATAGAAGTTTTCCTTCTACATCAATGCCTCATTGTTTCCTATTTTACAATCTATAATGTAGTTGAGCAGTTCATTATGTAATTAATATTGACCTAAATACCCGTCACAGTTTATTTTCGTTAATGTATTAGACAAAACAACCATTAGGTGGGAGATGTGCTCTGTGTGTGAGGTTCAGAAGAAGAATTTTCTGTTTGTGGGCTGTTTATGCTTGGAAATGTGTGATGGTTTAGTTATGGATTTTTTATTCTATTCATATTCAAACATGAAATCGAATTATTCTTATGCATTAAATATTTTACTTCTTAGCTATTTGTACTTTGTAGTAAATTATTTATTCATTTTTTTTTCATTTATTGTCCCTTTTTGTTCATTTTAATTTATTGCGAAAAGAAAAATGTATTGTATTGTTCTTATTGGCTCATTATAATGTCAACAATAAGTGTTGGGCTTCTTGTGTGTTTTATGTTGGTGGTAGACATACTCGAGCTTTAACTCCTCAACACTACCTGCATGTTATGTTTGTCAAAGATTATATTCATGAAAGAACCATATCTCAAAAGGAGAAAATCTTTGCTTTGCATGTAATCTTGAATTTTCTTTTGTGCCTTCAGATGTTGTGCACCATGCATCTATTTGCCTGACCTGTCACCATTAAATATAAAGAAGTAAAATCTACTTCTCAATTAGTAAACCTTTTTGAATGGATTTCATATCTTAATGGAATGCTTTAACTACCTATATGCATTACTGGCTTAACAATCCTTGATTTTGTATTGATTTAGCATCCTGAAAGCCTTTTTTTTTCCTGCTGTAAATCACGTGCCTTCGTGGGGCATGTCACAAATCATGTTACTCTACCAAAGAGCACGTATAATGAGTTCTGAAACTGGTAGCATCATCTACTGTTTACCATCTTGAAATGCATACTTATTTCCTGTCCAGGTAGTGAATGTTCCGGAGAAGGGGGCTCGCAAGCATCCTCGTGGTGATAATATTCAGGTATACTGGAACCTACTATCTTTTTTTCTCTCTTTTAGTCTTTGTTTAATCTCTTAGGTATGGCATCTGATGTGAAAAAAATTATGGACATTATCTTTATAACTGAGATCTGATCAGCAACATCTAGACTCATCCTAAATGAGAATTCAAAATTGAGAGAGACTCTTGACTAAAGATACACAACAACAGTGAAAAATCAGCAGACTTCAGTAGGAAGACGGTAAGATGATGTTTTCTCACCCCAGTATTAGATCCTCACTTTTTAGCCCCCCAAATTTCTTTAGTGAGTAACAGCAATCAATCAATTGTTCATTGATGAAGCAGAAAATTATGGGGATGGAATTTCCAAGACATCAAAAACCCTCGTATTCCTGATGCAGCATGCATGAAAGCAGTGTAATATGGCGTGTGCTTAAAGATCAGATTTCAGAATATAGGAAAATAATTCAAATAAATCCAGCAAGCTGTTCACACATTAGATCATCCAAAATCCTCTAATCAAGCATTAAAAGCTGATTCCTAAGATAAACCACAATAAAGAAGTGTAAAAAGGTCATTCAGCTTCTAGAACAATGGATCTAAAGGAAGTAAGAAATTCCTAATTAGTATAGGGTTCATTAACAACCAATTAGAAGGTCAAATACAGGGTTCGCAATGTCGGCGACATTTAGCGAAATGTCGCCGACATTTCGCCATTTCGCACCCTGGCGACACGAAAT
>JAUPMG010000014.1:19843563-19857997 GCA_031762675.1 Pachysandra terminalis
GTTTGAATCTAAGGGATTCCCACGTGAATTTCCTTTAGGTTTGGGTCATGACAGTAGGGACAAGGGAGGGAAGAGGGACATATAGAGTAGGGGGAAGAGCTGAATGCTGCGCGAGAGAGCCCACAACAGCAGATGGGGAAGGGGAAGGTAGAGCAAGGGTGGTCAAAGAAGACGGTCTAGGTCCCAAAAGAAAAATGATGAGAAAGGTCAAAAGAGGTTTGGGATGGTAAAGCAGGGGTGGGAGGATGTGACTCAGAAAGGTTAAGAGGCAGAACAGGTGAAGAAAGGGAGGGGGGACAGTTACCCGAAGAGGTGACTGTCGCAGGGTGGGAATCCAAACCATCATTGAAAATTCCGGGTCGGGTCTTGGAAGCAGTAGGCTCCAGAGACAAAGAAGGCACAGAACAGAGGGTAGATGGGTCCAACGGAACCCGAGAAGATGGGGGGAGGGTAGAGGACTGAAAGCTTGCCGGAGAGGGTTCCGGGGGTGGAAAGAGAGGCGGAGGGAGGAGAGGCAATAGGTGGAGAAGAGGGGGAGGGTAGCTGGGAAGGAGTGGAGGCTGAGACAGACCTGGGGATGGGTTTCCTATTACCCTTCTTCCCCATGAGGGGGACGGAGAGTAGCAAAGCCAAAAGCCAAGGAAGAGAGGGATTAATGAGACACCAAAGGAAGGAGAGGATCCGTAAAGCAGAGAGGATAACGGTGAGAAAGACAAGGGATGAAGGCCAAGAAGGGGAAGAAAATGAAGAAGAGGAATATAAAGCAGTAAAAGGGGTGGAGAACAAAAGGAAAAGGAAACAAGAGAACTTACCAGAAAACAGTGATCAAAAGGAGTTGTCGGGAATCACCAATGTTGATGGGAGTCGCCATTGTTGCTGTTAGTCGCTGAGTCGCCCAGACTTAGCAGGATCTTGCAGATGCATTTTTGACAGTTAATACTTGACAGGATGCATGCAAACTTCACTCATTAGGGGATCGTTATTATGTATATATATTTTTATCGTTATTTGATATATTTTGATTTATTTATCACTTTTTTTGACATAAAAAAAGTTTCAGCCTGAAATTCAAGCATTTTGGGATAATTTCTCCACTTTTGCCTCAAACTGGGAGAAATTTTCCCCATGTCGGCGACATATAACATGTCACCAAAAGGTCGGCGACATGGGGAAAAATCGGCATTGAGTGATTTTCCCTTATGTCTTATGTCGTTAGGGTCCAGAATGGCGACATGTCGTTAGGGTCCAAAAATGTCGACATTACAAAAATTGCATATGGATCGTGGTGTGTATGAACTGTTAGGGCTCAAACTATATTACATCTAGAGTTGGCTTTTTTGTACTTATAGTCCAATGAACTTAGATATGATAATGAAACCGCTATTATTATTTCTCATAACCCGGTAAAACATGATCAGATGAAGCATATAGAGGTGGATCGTCATTTCATCAAGGAAATACTATCAGCTTGAAGATTAATGTAAGGATGATCTTTGGGGTCAGGGAGGTGGTAAACTTGGAATCGTTATGTAAGGCAAGATGGGGCTTCTTCCAACAACGGACTTGGGGATTACTCTTGGGGCAATTTATAAGACCATATCTGTTTGGGATCCTATAGTGGAGCATACGAAGAGGAAATTAGCAACTTGGAAGAGTAGTTAACTGGTTATCTTTCAAAGTGGTTAAGTGTAACTCTTTTAAGAGTACACTGGTGAATCCCTTTACCTATTTATTGTTGATTTTGAAGATTCCAGTTTTGGTTGGAAAAAGAATTGAACTACTTCAACTACTTCAAAGGAATTTTTGTGGAATGGTTGGAGGGGAACACAAGTATCACTTGGTTGATTGGGAGGAGGCATGCAAGCTAGGTAAAAAGAAGGATTAAGTCTAAGGCCTCTTGAAAATTCAGTAATGCTCTTTTAGAGAATGCCATTAAAATTTGGGGAGGAGAGGGATAACTTATGAAGAAATGTCACAATAGAAAATTATGAGAGGGGTTCATATGGGGTTAGTTTGTGGAAGGCCATTGCAACAGCCGAGGACTCATTTTTTAGGGGTGTTTGGTGTTCAGTTAGAGATGGCATGCAGGTGAAATTTTGCAAGGATGCATAATGTGGCGATAGTCTCTTAATCAGGAGGTTTCTCGATGTGTATGTGGCGACTTGTTTAGGGTGCTAGATTAATGAATCTATGATTAGACATTATCAAGAGATCTCGTGGAGTAGCCCTTGGACAAACCCCTCTTTGATTGAGATTTGGAGTCAACTGCAGTTTTTCTTTCCTTGCATAATTCTGTGAAAATGGGGGATGTTTTGGAAACTGGGAAGTGGTTTGGGTGTTCTTGGATTGATCTTTCTTTTAGTCCATGGTTCAAGTCGATAATCACTATAACGCTTCTAGGTTGGTTTGGAAGTCCTCAATACTGTTAAAGGTTGAATTCTTTAATGTAGACTGCTTCTCTTGACGAAATCCTCATAGTGGATCATTTGGCAAGTAGGGGTTGGTATCTTCCTAAGTGTTGTGGAAAGAGGTGGCGATATCAATAGCACATTTTCTGGTTCATTGTATAGTGGCATCAAACCTGTGGTATTCCCTTTGAAGAGATTCAATAGAGTTAGGCACATCTTAAGGGATTTGATCAAGTACTTTTCTCATTGATAGGAAGAGGGAGAAGTGCAGATGGGTTCTTCTTTGGGCTATATGTCCAAATGTGATCTGTTGGGATTCTACCAGAGTTTAAGGATGTATCTTTTTCTGATTTGGTAAATGATTGGTGAGAGTGATGAGTTATGTAATATGGAACCGGTCATGTTTTTGTCTTGTCTGCCTAGCGTATTCTCTGTGTGTAGGACTCTAGCCTCTTTTCTTGTTTATATATTAACACAATTGCATTTTTATTGATTGAAAAAAGGCTTGACAGTCAGAAATCGTAAGTAAAGTAGGCATGGTGGATATCTTTGCTCTCCAACTTGAGGGGGGTGTTGAGAGGTGCAGTTTGTCTTTATCAGTGTTATTGGATTCGTAGTCATTGTCTTTTCTCATTAAACGTATTTATGTACATATAAATTTATTTGCATATAAATTAAGAATGGGGGGCTAGCTAAGATGTAAACACTCATTTTTAATACAACTTACCTTCTCTATTCTTTAATGACTGGGCGCCTGATTTTGGTATACAGGGTGCTAGGGCTGGGCGAGGCTAACCTCCTCCCCCCCTGTCTCGTTCCATCATGTGCCAAGGCCGCCAACGACATTGCAGATTGGCTGGCCAAGAGGGGGGCTAAAAAAGTTGATATGTTTCTTGGGATACATTCAAAGGAGATGGTTCATGGGGATTAGAATTTTAATTTGATTATTACATTCTGGTTATCTTTGGCTTCACATTTCATGTTTTGTTGGAACTTGGAAGCTCATCCTTTCTTTTTTTTACTTTTCCCTGTTTTAGATTTCTCACTTTGTGAGCAATTTAATCTTCGTATTCTCTCCTCACCTTTTTCAATGATGCTGTCATTATTCATCAAAAGAAAAAAAGAAGAAGAAATGCAGAAAGAATTTATTATGAAAGAGAATAAAGATACAGCCCTGAAGTGGGTGGATTACATGGAAAGATAGGAGAGAAGCTCCTCCAGATGGTGAAAGAAATGCTACCTGCTTTTTTTTTTTTTTTTTTTAATAAATTATCAGCTTCTAAGTTTGTCATTCTTGGAACCCAGCAAAACAAGGCACACACCTGAGGCAAGAGATTGCTAATCTCATGAATGTAATGGGTTAACTACAACAGCCCTACTGAGCTGCCCTTACACCACCTAAGAATATTTGAAGCATCCCATTCTACAAAAACATTAAACAATCGCATTTTCTTAAACTCTCTAGGACCTTGGAGAAGAGTGAGAGTTCTTCCCTAGAAGAGTCCACCTCACTATGGAAATAATGTCTAAAGATGCCTCCATAATCTGAAGGGTCTGGGATTCCCCAAAGAGAGCCAGCAAAATTCAACTTAATAACATTAAGAGGAGGTGGAGGCCAACATTTGGGCCTGGATGGACTAAACTTCGGCCTGGCTTGTATACTAACACTGATGGGCTAGGTTCATGAATTTGGTCGACTCCCAAACTTTCTACATCACAATATTTGTAAATGTGCATTATTATTGTTATTATTTTTTCATTTTGTGTTGGCACTGGACTTTTGAAGTCTCCAGGTTGCATAATGTATGGGTATGCACATGAATTTATTTTCTGTTTTCACTTTTGACAAAAAAAAATACTCAACAAGTGTGAACTTGTTGTCCAAAGTTTTAATTTATTCTAATCAATTTCTTGGATCAAAGGAAGTTAAAATAGAAACTAATTGAATATTCATATATTTGTCTGTGAACTCTCTCTCTCTCTCTCTCTCATACACACACACACACACACACACACATACACAAGCAAGCACGCTCGTTTGCTTGTGCGTGTGTGTGTGTGAGAGAGAGAGAGAGAGAGTAAGTGTGTGCATATGGATATGTTCATGAAACCATAGACAGGTCGGAAACATTTACATGAAGTTGTAGAAAATATACTACCTATATTCGGTTTATGCATGATTAAATGTACGTATGAAGGATAATTAATTATTAAAATTTTTCTATGTTGATCTGTGTGTCTTTTTGAATTACTTAACTGTAGTTTGTTGGAATTTCAATTCTCAAATCCGTGAATGTAGGTACTCCTACATGCCTGTTTTAACGCTCCAAATTCCAAACCTCCAATCATTCTGCATCTTCCCTTACTCTTAATGAGATTCTTCTTTAACTGATAATTGGAAAATAGAACAATGCGGTTCCAAGGATATAGATTTTCTTCTGTTCATTTACTTACATCTTAGTTGAGACGCTGTTGCTTTGTTGATACTTTCTGACATTTGAATAATATCTGCTGATGAACAACAAAATTCAGGCAGCTTGGTTATTACTTCCTTCTGTATTGTGTAGAAACCTTCCTGATAGAGGTAACATAGGATATACTATCGATTGTGTTGGCAGGAACATTGAACGTCTAGCTTTTCTTGTTTCTATAAAGCGAAATCTATTTATACTTGTGACCTTACGTAAACATGCAGATTGTAGCAACTTATGTACAAGTATTTGTACAAAGTATCTGACTGCTTCATATTATTGTTGAAGAGTGTCAGAAAATCAAATAGTATGTCACATACTTAAAGACAAGCCTATCTATGCCAATGTGTATTGACACATTAGGAAAGTTAAAAGCTGCTAATGAGTATCAAGATTTTCTATAGGCCTTCTTGAGCCAGTTTCCTTTTCCCATCATGCCTTGTTCTGAGTAATTAGTGAACTACTGTTTCATTTTATTTTCTAGTTTTGCTAGGAACTACAGAATGGATCTCAGAAACAACTACTTGTTTCTCTGGCTTCTGAAATTTACCATTAAGTTATGCTAGCTATTGCTTTACTAATTTGATTATTATTATTATTATAAATTTCATCTTGATGATTGACAGATAGATACAAAAGACATTCTTTTTATATGTGGTGGAGCATTTATCGATTTGGAAAAGACAATCTCAGAAAGGTAATTCTATTTATATTGTTGTCTGTTGAGTGAGATCCTCTATGAAACTTTGTCTGCAATGGAGTTTGAGAGAGATTTAAAACTCTGCAAAATGCCTACAGACGGCAAGATTCTTCTATAGGCTTTGGAGCACCAGTTCGTGCAAACATGAGAACAGGAGGACTAACTAATGCTGTAGTGACATCATCCTTATTGGAATCGGTGAGAATCAAGACCTTTAATGCTAGAATAAAGGGATTGTTAAATTGTTACTATCTCTGTTAAAATCTTATGATTCATTTTGTGAATCCTATGATTCGATTGGATTTGACCCTAGATCAATTCAAATCAGTGAAAAAAATTGGTTCATGTTTGAAACTTTGAATCTTACGGTTTATACACTGAATCATACGATTTACAATTTAATCATACGATTCATAAAGTACCAATTTTTGAAACTTGTATGTATGATTAAATCATAGTAGAAGTTTCAAGAATCTTACGATTTGAAACTTTCTATATAAAGAAGGATAAAAAAGAAACTTACATTGCTTTACATTTATATAGAATACAATGCTCTAAAACAGAAATAAACATAGTATACTTATTTTAACAACAAAAACCCTTTACCCAAGAGAAATCCCAAAACCTAAACTCCAAACCCAACTACTAAAATTGCTATGAATCTTACAATTTAAGTCAAAATTACAATTCAATTCGAAATGACTCCTAATGGTTTTTGATTCAATTCATGTTTTGAAAACTTTAGTTACTATATATAAATACACATACACAGTGCACGTTCACACACACACACATATGTATGTATACATACACATATATGCATTTACATGTGTTTAATTCTTAACATTCATTTTTGCCCGGCTAACAAATGAAGAACCTCCTCTTTCTCTCCATATGTTTTCTTGTGTATGTTGTTATTTCTCATTTCATATTTTATTAATTCACAATTCAGCTCCTTTTAAAAAATCTAGCTAAAAAATTGATTGTATCTGCAGGTTGAAAGCGGTGATCTTATTGCATATGGCCTAATACCAGAGTTTATTGGACGCTTTCCCATTCTAGTTAGTTTATCAGCTCTAAATGAGGACCAACTTGTTCAGGTATCTTGTTTTAATTTTCGTTCTATATATTGGTTTGTTGGGTTTTCTTCTATGTTTCATACTTTATTCCCATCTTTTGGTCAATTTATGTTATTATTTTCTTTTTCCTTGTAGGTGTGTGTGGTTCTTTGGTCTCTCCATGTATAGGTGTTCAAAATTTGCTCCATAGTGTTACTATTTATGTTTCCCTAGCTTTGGTATTCTTCTCATCTGGTTTTAAATTTTGCCGGCATGCCAGCGAAATTTTGCTATTTTCTATTTTGCGACGTGGCGATATTTCCTCATTTCGGGAAAATTTGGCGAAATTCCGCCAGCTCCCCTGGCGAAATCGAAATTTAAAACCTTGCATAAACTTTCTTCTAGTGACAAATGAGAAATTTAGAGAGTACCAATAACCCAACCAACTTAGCACCCTGCTCAAGACTCTGAATTTTTTTTTTTGTGGTTTATAATAATTGACTGCTGATTTTTATAACCCTGATTCATGGAAATGGGAGTTGCACGCAGAAGCAGAAGTACTGATTTTCCAAAATTATAACATTGCTTTCTCCTGTCTACCCCAGAAAAAAAATTTTAGATTCTAATTTTTTTATTTTTTGTATAATAGGTCCTCACGGAGCCCAAAAATGCTCTTGGAAAGCAGTACAAGAAAATGTTTAGCATGAACAAGGTAAGCTTGTTGTCCATTGCATATCTATATCCTAGTCTAGGAAGCTCATGCATGGTTTTAAATTTCGATTTTGAGAGAAATTTCCCATCTTTGAAATAAGGAAATTTCGCTATTTATTTATATTTTCCGTAAAAAATGAAATAGAAAAATTTCAAGGTGAGGGAAATACCAATGTCAGTAAAATTTTGGAGGAAAACACTAAATTTTTGCCAAGTTCGGAGAAATTTAGAACAATGAGTTCATGCATATAGTGATGAGCTATAGTCCTCAATGTGGTAAATTTGATTTCATATTGTATTTCAGGTCAAACTTCATTTCATTGAGAAAGCATTGAGACTAATTGCAAAGAAAGCAATGGCTAAGAATACTGGTGCACGGGGTTTGAGAGCCATATTGGAGAACATTCTTACTGAAGCCATGTATGAGGTATGCATGGGCCCAACTCTTACCAACTTCAATGAAGTAGGGGATCCATATAAAATGTTGATTATTTGCTGATTATTGAAGTGGCCTTGCCATCCATCGTTTGATACTTTTCTTGTGTGTCAACATTGCAGTTGTAAAAACCTGAGATATTAGCATGCAGATGTCTGTATCATGACACTTTATAGGGCCCAAATTCAGTCGTTTCTTTGCATTTTTCTTCAGATCCCAGATATCAAGACAGGAAATGATAAAGTAGATGCGGTTGTGGTTGATGAGGAGGCAATTGGATCAATAGATGTGCCAGGAAGTGGAGCTAAAATTCTTCGTGGAGATGGTGCATTGGAGTGTTACCTTGCTGAAACTAAATTGAAGGATTCTGTGGTACGTTTTCTTATACCCATCTAGTTATTATTCTTACCCTGATCATGGTACCTGAATGTCAAATGAAAAAGTATCTAATTGTGTTAGTCATTCATACAAACTGATGGTGGTTTGTTTCCAAGGGATGTGCTATATGAGATGATATCATGGTCCATTTTGTGGCATCATAGATCTTCACAGTGGGATTTTCTGGAGTGGCCCCAGCCACTATAGGTAGTGTGAGCTTATGGGTACATATAATCATCATTACATATAGTCAAGTAACTTTTGGACAAGGAACCAGATATCAGTAGTTGGTATATATTTCAGTTGAAGAGGTGGGTAGTCCGGTGAAATGCTCCACAAAGAGCTGGTGAGCTGGATTTGTGGCAGCTTATTTGGAGAACTACACTTGTTGAAGAGGTGGGGTAGTCCGGTGAAATGCTCCAGACTTACAAACCTGGTGAGAAGGATTACTTGTGGGAGATTATTTGGAGAACCACACTTGTGCAGGCTCACACAAACTATCCAGCCCCAAGAACATATCATATGGCAAAAAGACATCTCATAAATCTAACATCATTCTTTTACAAAACAAATATTTAAAAAAATAAATAAAAAAATTTGATGGTTGCTGTAGCTAACAAAATCTGTTACACAAGTATTATTGGATCTTATGCATGTTGAAATATTATCCACATGGCTTATCCAGAGTGTATCATCCCTCGATTTCCTCCATGCGGCAGATATATCCATTTCTCACAAGGCACCTAAACCTGATGAGGCAGAAGGAATACCTTTTGCCTTCTAATTGAAATGCTCTTTCAAAATCTGAAATGTACAGCTCAATGGAAAGGAAAGGATTATGGGGAATGTATGAACTCTCAGAACTATGAATTCTCACTCAACAAAAGAAAAGAAAAAAAGTTGGTGAGGTGCAAGAATAATGCTGGAGTCTCATATTACTAAAAGGAGTGACCTGGGTTTACCTAGCAGACACTTCGATCATCTATGGCTCGTGGTTGTCTGTTGAGTTTTAAACTCTTGACACGGGTAATAAATGAAGAACTCGGAACTATGAATTCTCACTCAGAAAAAAGGTGCGTGCAAGAGCAATGTTGGAGTCTCATATTACTAAAAGGAGTGACCTGGGTTTACCTAGTAGACACTTATATGGCTACAGCTTGTGGTTGTCTGTGTTGAGTTTTAAATTCTTGACACAGGTAGTAAAGGTTTAGAATCAATTAATCTGCGGCTATTATGTTTGCAGGGGACTGCCGAGGTGGCCGTGGGGGAATCATTGGAGGGAGAATCAGAGGTCTCATCAAGAGCAATGAGCATGTAACTTCCATAAGACCATTGTTATAGTTAAAATGTGTAAAATCTCCTCCATTGCATTTTGAAATTTGTTGTAACTATCCCTTGTAAAGCAGCAGCAAGGTTTGTTTAGTGGAAAAGGGAAAAGAGAACAGAAGGAAAAATTTAACATGCTAATTTAAGCCTAGCATTGTATCAAAACATTTACCTCGTATTGCAAGGCGATTAATTTAGGCAACCAGGAAACACATGTTCCATTCTTGTTAACAGATCCAAGACATTTATTCTCATAATACCACCACCTTCTCTTAAAATGTATAGGAGCTTTAATTCATTCTAAAAAAATAAACCGAGCTGGCAAATTATTTCTGCCACGCTACTTTCTTTCAGCTTGTGCCTTTTGGTTTTGTTTTGTTTTACATTTTTGTTTCTCTTCTCAGGAGTTAGAAGCAATTATATTGGCATTTTCTCTCAACTTGTCCTTGATATCTCTTCCACTTTCCTGTGATTTCATTTATTCATACTTATGATATTTTATTATGTTTTCATTTATTCCTTGGAATCCATTCCTTCAGAAAAATCCTTGAATATAATGATAGATTCTTAGAAAAATCCCTTTTTATTGAAATTTCATTTGTTTGTTGTTTCAAGAAGAGATATGGAGAAAGGGGAGAGTATGGCCAGCATTTTCCTATTTATCAGCATAAATTTTGTCAATTCCATAATATCTTTGAATAAGACGAAACTCAGTTTTTTTTATTTATTTGGGAAAAAATGCAACGCTGCACAAGTACTTTTCAACTTATCTTTTAATAAAAAATTAAAATATATTCATTCTTTTAAGACATCATTTCCTCTACTTTCATTTTTGTTGTTTTGTTTTTTAATTTTTTTTGTTGTTTTGCTTTTTAATTTTTTTTTTTTCAAAAATCATATATGCTTTTGTTTTTGTGGAAATGAAATATTACATATAGTGAGAGTTAGGAGAAACTTATTGATTTAGTGTTTACTAACATTATTTAAAAAAAAAAAAAAACAAATGTAGATGAGTTGGTATATATATATTTATAAATCCGAGTTAACTCTATTCGGTAGTTTACCGAATCGGAATCGAGTTTTCAAACCATAAGTATGAGACACCAGACCAGGGATCCTAGAACAATTGGAGTCTGAAACTAATTTTAACCAATTGATTCTTGTATCCAGCAGGTGAACTTCCATGGCAATTTCGTAAAAAAATTTGGTTAAAAATCATTGAATCACTGGTTTTCAGCAAATATATTCTCTTATTAAGGGATCCCTTTTAAGTTTTGATCACTGGTTTACATGGTATGTTGGGTTTTGAGTTTTGATCAAAGAATAAACTTAATATTCACGGCCAAGAGTTTTGCCTCAAAGCATATTGGAATATAAGGACGTAGGCTGCCACTTTCCATGAATGGCATCATCATCAACAAACTAGATTCCTTCATTGCTCAAATGAAATCAGATAAGAAGATAAGGTTTATTCTTCCTAAGAAAGTAAAGCTAGTGATAGTCTATACAATGCGAAATAAGAAAAATCTATTTGCCTTTGGAGTTGGCAATGAGCTCCAGTGCAGCAGCTGTGTTTGGGAGTGCTGGAATCGCTCCTTTCTGGGTTGTACAGATTGCCCCACATGCATTTGAGAATGTAAGAGCTTCCTTCAACTTTCCTTCATCCTAATTAAACACACAAAATATAAAATATCATGGAATTGGATAACAATGACAAGAAAAAAAAAATTATAAATAAAAAGATTGTTTTCGAAAAAAGAAAGAATACCTCAAAGATGGAATCATTTTTGGCAATTGATAAGAGAAGTGCGCCAACAAAAGCATCACCAGCTCCAGTTGTATCGATTGTGTTAACTGCAAACCCGCTCACTTTGCCTTTGAAGCTCTGAATTATTAATAATAAACAAGAAAAGAGAAGCACAGCAATCATTATAATGCAAAAGAAATTACTTGGAAATTAATAGAAATTAATATTAGTGAATGGGATTAAACCTTTGTGAAGTATCTGCAACCCTTCTCTCCGTCGGTGACTATAAGCAACTGCAACCCTTCGTACCAGAGAGAAAGAACTACCTCTTCTTTTTCTGGATCACCGTTTGTAAGGAAGGCAACCTCATCATCACTAACCTGCACCACCATTAAAGAAATACCCCAAATGAGACAACCAAGCAATTCCAAAACCCAATTTGTTGATAGTTGGAGCCAGGGCTTCTTTTAATCTGCAGAATCTAGCAAATAAATTACAGTATTTTTCTTATTAAAGAACACTTTCTTGGGTAAAAACCTTTCACCAAAAAAAATAAAAATAAAAATAAAAATGGTGTGCAGAAACAATAGCGCATGTTAAAAATTAAGTGATAAAACTCTAAAATGCGCTGTTAGAATTTATTGTCTAACATAAAATTAACAACCCATAAAATTAACAATGGTGTTGTTAATTAACAACCCATGGTCCGGGTGTTAGAATTTGGAAGCAACGAGTCTAACATACACCAGATGAACCAAATAATGAATAAAATAAAATAAATAAAAGCTATAACTCACCTTGATAAAGTCAGCTTCTTTCCAGATACTCATGATCCCATCCCGGGCAGCCTCCGGCGATGACCAGAGGGGCAATCGGACATTGGGGTCGTAAGAAAGCAAGATTCCAGCCTCTTTAGCAGCTTTCATGGCGGCCATGTGAGCAGATCGACATGGCTCGGCGATCAAACTTATGGAGCCGTAATGGAAGATCTTGGCTTGCTTGATGAGCTCCATGTTGAGCTCCGACTCCTTCAACAGCATATCTGCACTTGGGTTCCGATAAAACATGAACTCCCTTTCCCCGTTCTTCTTTAACGTCACGAACGCCAGCGCCGTCCGGGCGTGGGCGTCAAAGCACACGCCGTCGCTGTTAACGCCGTTCTTCTTCAAGATATCAACCAACATGTGTCCGAACTCGTCATCTCCGACCTAAAAAAAAACTCATTAAAAGGTTTTATTTCACGACTTAACGTATAATAGATTATAACGCTAAAATACGCTTGTGGGCCACTGCAGATGAATAATCCACATGAGGGCAGGTAAAAAGGTCCCACAAAAAGTATTTATAGAAAGAAGTCAAACTGATCAGATGCTATAGGCCGTCTGATCGTCGGAATTCCTTTTAACCAAAATTAACTATCAGAATTAAAGTATGGTTTCGTTTCCATAAACTCGATCGTTCGTACGTGCGCCCTCATTAGCGTTTACGAGTCTGAAACATCACTATTTGCTTTGGAATATATGGAAGTACATGCGCTCGAGCGCATGTTAGTACTAACATCGCCCTGGCTAAAATGCGCGTCTTCGATATTATTTATATAAAAGCGGATGTTAATAAAGTTTTTTTTTTCAACGATCATCTCGTAGTCCTGGATTTAATTTGGCGATCTAATCGTTGGGAGACGATCTGAACCGTCCTGAATCGCCGGCGTGGGAGATCACACCATGAGAGATTCGTGCATGCACTCGTATGCGTGTGTGAGAGGGATAGAAAGAGAAAGAGATCGTACCTTGCCGATGAAAGCGGAAGCACCACCGAGTTTTGTAATGGCGCAGGCCACGTTAGCAGGAGCACCGCCGGGAGCTTTGAGGAAACCTCGAGAGTCAGCCAACGAAACACCGGCAACGTCCGGCACAAAGTCAATAAGCATCTCTCCGAACGAGACAATCGAAGGCTTCGTCACTGTGGTCGCCATCTCGTCGAGATCGAGATCGAGATCGAGAGAGAGCTAATGTGAATGGTTGAAGGGGGAGAGGTGAGGAGGTTTAAATAGGATATAAAGGTAGACAAATCTCAGCTTGACTGTAATTAATTAAAACTTATCCTTCCATGATTAGGATATGTATATATATATAATTATGATTCTACGCTTATTCCTCTACATATGGTTGTGTGGTCGTTGAAAAGGAAATCACCGATGATGATGAATAGTCGTCAACTCAATGGATGGTGGAGTGAGGAGAACAAGTAACCGTGGTACGACGATGTACTGGATAATTTTGGATTTTGAAATTCGGATTTAAAGGAGATTTTGAAAATCTTTCCTGATTATAGTAGTACAGTGCCACTGGTAGTTAATTGCTATCTTTCCATGTACGGTACATCTGTTTGATTGTTTCCCATGTTTTTAGTGTTTCTTGTTTATCCAGTTTCCTCTATATATCCTTACCATGAATAAAAAACAAAGAATAAAAGGGTTTCTTAATATATTCTGTTAGAATGGATTTGATTGGATCATCGTAACAAACTAGGTGGGGTTATGGTATGGTGTCTTGGCGGGTCCCAATTAGAGTGTAGCCTCATCAAGGTTCAAACCTTATTTCAAACGGGATTAGTAGTATGTAAACGAGTCGAACTCAAACCTGAGGAGGCTAGCTCGGGTCGTTGACAGCCCTATGTGTCTGTGGGGAAGGGATTAATAGATCTCTTCTTGAATTTGTGGTGTCTGGAGGGATTTCTTATTTGGGCACGCACGCATAAGGTGGTCCTTCTCTATGACTGAATTATCAATCCAAGTCAGTCAACAGTGGATAACAACATCTTTAACCATTAATATCAACAATCAAGGCATCCACGAGCCAGTAGGTGTGTAATTAAGTTAGTTTGCTTCGGTTTCGTGATCAAATTTAAATCAAACCGAATTATATTATACTAAATCGAAAACCGAATCAAATCGAAATACAAACTAAAAAAATTGGTTTCTCGGTTCAACTTGGCAACACTAATACCATTTTCTATATAAAACACACACATATATATTATAGGATAAATTATACTTTCACCCCTAAAGTTTGTACCACTTGCACTTAGACTCCTGAGGTTTTTAAAACTACATTGGTTCCCTTTATCGGAAGCCTCAAAGGGTCATGGACTGATTTACGCGTAATAAAATAAAAAATTACTCTTCTCAAATCCACCA
>JAUPMG010000014.1:19858097-19880236 GCA_031762675.1 Pachysandra terminalis
TAACATAAAAACCCCCACAACACAAGTATAAACACAATTAACCCCTAAGACTAATTAATCAACTAAACACATGAATTAAAATACTAAATAAATACAGAAAATTAAATAATTAAAAGGTGAAAATCCTAATTAAAGAGTTTAGGTCATTACAGGTTACTGCAATTGGGACATTTTTTATCTTGGTGTGACTTTGTTCTACACTTGTAACCCTAATTTCCTCCATATCTAACAAGAAAACGCAGAATTCACGATGAAAACAAGAACATTGAACACAAATGAACACCATAAATTACTTAAAACCTCCTCTACAATAACCATGAACTACGTTTTCCAGATTCAAAACCAGAGTCTAGAACCCAAAAAGGATAACTCTGCTTCATCTTCACAAACTGGGTTCCTCACAAAAACCAGAATATCTAGAATCAAAAACTAGAAAACTAGAAACCCCTTTAACGAAGGACCTTAAGGATATGATCAAAGAAACAAGAAATTCTTTTGCTTACCTTCAATAGTCCCAAAGCAACGCCGGAGCCCCTCCCTCTCTCTCTTTGAAATTGGGGAAAGTAGCTTTGGAAAGGGGGGAGAGCTTTGAAATTGGGGAAAGTTAACCTAACACCCGTGAGAAAAACGCTGTTTGTGCGGGGGAGAGAGCTTTGAAATTGGGGAAAGTTAACCGTTGGAAAATGCTGTTTGTGCGTTTTCTTAATGTGTGGGTCTACCAACACGTGTCATCTTCGTATTAAGTTAACAGGGGGAGAGAACGTGTGGGGTCTACCAACATGTGTCATCCTCGTATTAACTTACCAGGGGAGAGAGCTTTGAAATTGGGGGACGTTAGAAAATGTTGTTTGTGCGGGGGGAGAGCTTTGAAATTGGGGAAAGTTAACCATTAGAAAACACTGTTTGTGCGTTTTCTTAACGTGTGGGGTCTACCAACATGTGTCATCCTCGTATTAAGTTAATAGGAGTTTCCAGAGAATCCGCTCCTTGGATCTAGATTGGACCCAACAACTAGGGCTAAAAATTTGGGCCCGGTCTGAATTGGCCCAATTAGCCCGCCCATTTAAATTCGGGCTTAAACCCGATTTTAAAGCCCGCGGGGTTTCTAGGCCCGAATTTTTAAAGCCCGCTTTACTTAGGACCAGGCTTGGGTTAGGCATGTCCAAGCTCGAATCAACCCGGCCCGACCCGATTTCAATTGCCATGCATTTATAGTACTATAGGCATATATATTTTGTTAGAAGTTTGAAGAATATGTAACAACATCCTGTGTTGTAGCCTAGTGGTGAGAATGTTACATTCTCATTGTGAAGGTTTAGGTTCGATTCTTGTCGATAGCAAAATAAATAATGAAGAATGTGTCTTTTAAGATTTTTTTATTAATAAAATACAAAAAATTAAAAAGAAAATAATAAAGAACGGGCTTTATTGGGCGGGCTTGGGATTTTCAGATTAATTTAAAACCAAGTTTGGGTTTCATTCTTAGGCCCGAAAATAAGGCCAGGCCGGGCTTGGGCATGTATAATTTCTCAAAATGTTTTATGAACCTGGCTCGACCCGACAAATTGCCACCCCTACTACAACCCTACTTCCATGATCTCACTTCTTAGAATAGTATCTGCAACATCTAATCATTCTCTCCTTTCTCCTAACGTGAGCCGTTTATAGTGTAGGACAACGGATAAGCCTAGCTTCGTCA
Organism: Pachysandra terminalis; assembly: GCA_031762675.1. Taxonomy (NCBI): domain Eukaryota; kingdom Viridiplantae; phylum Streptophyta; class Magnoliopsida; order Buxales; family Buxaceae; genus Pachysandra; species Pachysandra terminalis. Next base: position 19,859,797 of record JAUPMG010000014.1, read on the forward strand.
CCAATTTCATCGCACCGTTGGAAGTTTGGAACAATAGAATTTGGAAGCTCTCGCCTCTAAGATATTTGAAGGTTTGGGATAGGAGAGGTGATGACTCTGTAATTTCTTCATCGATTTTCTCCATTATTCGTGTTGTTTCTTCCATTCCAAGCCGTATAAATCGAACTTCTTTCTTGTGTTGTAGCCTAGTGGTGAGAATGTTATATTCTCATTGTGAAGGTTTAGGTTCGATTGTTGTCGATAGCAAAATAAATAATGAAGAATGTTTGTTTTTTAAGATTTTTTATTAATAAAATACAAAAAATTAAAAAGAAAATAATAAAAAACGGGCTTAATTGGGCGGGCTCGGGATTTTCAAATTAATCTAAAACCAGGTTTGGGTTTCATTCTGAGGCCCGAAAACAAGGCCGGCCCGGGCTTGGGCATGCATAATTTCTCAAAAAAATTTATGAACCGGGCCCGGCCCGAAAAATTGCCACCCCTACTTCCGTGATCTCACTTCTTAGAATAGTGTCTGCAACATCTAATCATTCTCTCCTTTCTCCTAACGTGCGCCGATTATACTGTAGGACAACGGATAAACCTAGCTTCTCACCAATTTCATCGCACCTTTGGAAGTTTGGAACAATAAAATTTGGAAGATCTCGCCTCTAAGATATTTGAAGGTTTGGAATAGGAGAGGTGATGACTCTGTCTGTAATTTCTTCATCGATTTTCTCCATTATTTCGTATTGTTTCTTCCATTCCAAGCCGTATAAATCGAACTTCTTTCTGAGGAGGAATTCTTGTCTCCGTAAATGTCGCAATCTATGTATTTCAGTCACACAAGCATCATCAAACAACGGATTTGTTGTCGTGGAGGACGATCTCCAGGCGTTATTGGAGGTAACTGCGTGTTTTGAATGTCCCTCTGTCATTTTTTTTATACTATTCTTCAGTTTCTCGAAAGTTGTGTTTTGGGTTGCAATCATTTCACCCTCTCTAGGGATCTATCAGTTCATGGCTGTTTTAAGTCCCTAAAATGTTTTTCTTTGATTGGGTCTGTGTATGTTCTTTTTTATGTCCTGTATTTTGCCTATATTGAGTGTCTGGTTATCTTCCACTGGCTTGCTTATGACTTGCATTTGTACATAAATGGGTGTCTTGGATATGGGAATTGTTGATTAAAATAGGGATTTTAAACATGCGTGAGCTTTTTTTTTTTTTTTTAAAAATTTTTTAACAATCTTTTTAGCAAGTTTACCAGGATTAGACTAAATTAATTTTGTTCAAAATATTTTTAAATGCCTGATGTAATTTCCGCAAGATAAAGCAAATTCTGTTAGATGGGCAGTAGATTAGCTTTGCTATGGGAATTAAAATGTTGGACACTTAAGAAGTTGAATGCATAGTTGAGATGAATGTGTGGAAAGACTAATAAAGATAAGTAATTGTATGGGGGGTTTGGGTTGACTAATCCTAACAAGATCCTAAATCGGCTCTTTTTGGCTGTACTACTTGCTATTATATAGTCTCTCTCCGAAGAATCGGCGACTGGAGATCCAGGATCACGGTGAGATAGCTATGCATTAAATGTGTCTTATTTGGAGCACATGTGTCAGCATGCCCACAAATGTGGGAGGGTGCCTCCTATTTATGGCAATCCCATAGCTGTAAGTAGTCGTCAGTTCAACTTGCTAATGCCGTGATGACATACGTCTTTTTCCATAACAATGTAACCCAAATTATTGCTTCATTACCGGATTGTAAAGGAGTTCGACATCAGTAGTGACCTTTTTCTTTGGTTTTATTGCCTAACTCGGTTATTTTTATCCTTGCCTTGCAAATTCTATGTCCTCAGAATCAGTCATTAATGTATTATACTGTCGAATTGATGATTAGGATAATCAAGGTTTTTCATGTCGATGCTGCCTGGCATGTCACCAGGTTGACCTATCGACATGTCCGCGACATATTGCCGAGATGAGGGGGAAAAAGGGAAATCTGGGGTAAACGATGGGGAAATATGGGGTTTTTAATGGTTTTTCCCCTAAGTTTTAAACAACCTAATTAGTGTCTAAATACATCATAATACATCAAATTATGCAAAAACAACTGCCCACATATCAAGGGATATTACTTGAGGGGGGTTCACCTACTCGTCGTGGGTGTGCAAGCTGTGTAAAAATTGATGTAATATGATCTACTTAAGGTATAACCTCATACATTTGCACATCTCACAGCTAAAAGTAAATGAAAATAAGCAAATAAGATACATACCATACCAATTTAGTCAATTATAATGTGAAGAAGATGAAAACTTAGATGATATGATCGGACATCAAGAAAAAAATTAGCAATAGTAAGAACCCAGATAGCTAAGATGGAAATCTCAATAGAGAATGATGAACATTTTGTAGACGATGTTAACTTGTGAACCTCACTGCCGCTGAAACCCACTGTTGCAAAATAAAAAGTGCCTATTTCATTAACTGCGTGTTCACAGTTCACACCATGGGGATCATCGGATATTCACTCTACCTCTTATCTTGAATTTATTACTTGAGAGAAAATCTCAAGTTTGTTTGTTTAATAGTGAAACAAAGTTGTTGAGCTTGACTTTGACACCAAGCCTTTTCATCTGATTTCCATCATTTAGAAACTATATCCAACTGGCTATGTCATGCTAGTCTTGCCATAATAAAATAAGCAAATAGGGAATGCGAAGGAACACTTGAGCAAGTTTGTTGTGGCGCCCTTGGTGAACATGTCACAAATAAGGAGCTAAAGTTGAGGGAGTTCTATAAGTCTCTCAATGATCGTTCTTATACTTGGTATAAGAATCTTCTACCTAAATCTTTTACTACTTGGGATTAAATGGTGATTGCTTTCTTATACAATTTTTTTTAATTATTTAGGAACATGTGACTATCATGGATCTTGGTCGGGGGGGAGAGAGAGTCGAAGAGAACTTGGAGGACTATGTCAAAAGATTCTGCGACATAGTTATAGACTATCAAGAAAGTATAGCTAAGAAGAGACTACTAAAATTGTGTATCAGTGGGATGCTCAAAGAATGTTGCTTGGTGTTAGGGAACCTAGAAATTGGAACTTTCACAAGCATGTGGGTGTCTGCCAAATGCATGGAGGCGAAGACTCTTAAGAGTACATAAAATAGTTGGAAGCATGGACCTCAGATCATGTCTAGTTGGATATGGTTTCTTCATGATGGAAATCGGATGGGGAAGCCTGTATCAAAGTCGAACTCAATTGCTTTGTTCTACTGTTTGACAAAAAAACTTGTGATTCCTCTCGAGTAAGAATTTCATGTTGAGGAGGTAGAGTGAATATGTGATGATCCCCCTGGCATGACCTGCACATTTGATGGAATAGGCGTTACTAGTCTCCTTTCGACAGTTGGTTCTGGTGATGCTAAGTGAGGTTGGGGTTTATGAGTTGCAAAATGTTCCTTATTCTCTGTTAAGACTCTTCCATCTTAGCTATTTGGCTTTTCATTAGTATTATATGTTGTTCTTGATATCCTATATGTGATCTAGGTTCTTACTGTCTTTGGATTTATGTATCTCTAAAGGGACTTCTCCATCTATTGCGGCCTATGATGATGAGACCACTAGCTGGTAATGTTGAGGATTTGCCTCTGTTTTTTCCTTTAATCATCATAGAGAATCAAACAGATTCCTAGCGAAGTCTAAAAAATGTAGTTGAGTAATATCATCGTCGTTGTAACACGTACCTCATGGTATTATATGAGAAAGTGTTGATACTTGATAACATCAAATGCCTAAATCAGTTGTCTGATTGTTCCTCTGTTGTTACTTCCTGGTGACCCGTGAGCAAAATGGATATTTTGGATAACCAAAATGGGCATTTTGGCACGACAGACCTAACAACATATTGACCCCTTTGGGAGGCATTGATAATTCACGTCTCACTCTTAAGTGGGTGGTTAGACCCACAATAAAGGCTATTACTAATGGCATTGGCAACATGGTTGTGTTGGACCTTCTTACAGATTTCCTTGACTGCTCTCTTTTTTCCTTCACTACCCAAACATCTAATATTCCAACTAAGAATCTTCATAAACTCCTAGCCAAAGACCCTCCTGAAGAACTAGCCGTACTGTTCCTCCTTCCATACTGCAGACCCCATTTTAGATAACGAAGTTCTCTAACCATAGGAGAGTTGCACCCATGCACATCCTCCCTACCACTCCTAAATCTGGCTACGGCCTACGAGATGCCCACTGCAATAACATTAGTAACCTCATTATGCTCCCACCTGACCTTTTCACCCGCTGTAACTAGTCCTTCGGTAGAAGGTTATTGAGAAGAATTTGGGGAGTTCATTGTGGGGTATTTTGATTATGTGGGATACTAACAAGTTAGAAGGGGCTGAAGTGGAAGTAGGCTCTTCTGTTTGTCTATATTGTTCAAAAATAGGGAGGATGGTTTTGAGTGGTTGGTCACCGGAGTGTATGGTCCTAACTCATATAGAGTTGAGGAGACCTTTTGGGAAGAAATCATGTCTGTTGCTGGTAGATTCCAGAAACCTTGGTGTCTTATTGGTGATTTCAATGTAGTCCGATTTGTCGGAGAAAGTAATAGAGGTTCCTCTATTAATCATAGTTTGAGGAAGTTTTTGGCCCTAATTCAAGACCTTGCTTTAGTTGACTACCCGCTTCTTTGTGGTAATTTCACATGGTCCAATTTACAAGAGAACTTATTGTGTTCTAGGCTTGATAGAATTCTTGTGTCGGTTTATTGGGACTCCCATTTTCCGTCCGTTTGCCAAAAACTTCTTCCAAGGGTCACCTCTGACCATTGGCCTCAATCCTGGCCCTTCCCCATTTAGATTCGAAAATATGTGGTTGACTCATAAATCTTTCTTATTTGAGGTTGACAAATGGTGGAGGAGAGTGGGAGTAATGATTGGGCTGATTTTTCTTTCATGAGGTCTTTAAAATTTCTTAAGGGTAGAATCAAATGGTGGAATACATCAACATTTGGGGAGATCTCAGAGAAAAAGAAGTCGGTCATTGCCTTGATTGATGGATTAGATACCTTTGAACAACAAAGGGCATTATCTGAGAGTGAGAGGGACCTTAGGAAAACAAAGAGAGGGGAGTTGGATCTTATTATTAGGCAAAAAGAAATCAAGTGGACGCAAGAATCTAGGACTTCTTGGTTTAAAGAGGGAGATGTGAATACCTGATTTTTCTAAAAGATAGCAAATGGGAGAGCTAAGGTGAATACCATTAATGGTCTTTTGGTGAATGGGGAGATGTTGGAGTATATAAGTGATATCATTGATGCCTTGAAAGACTTTTATGGGAAATTGTATACATCGGAACATCATCTTTCATTTGATTTAAGGAATGTTCCAGGGGAAACATTGAATGATCATCAGGTGGGTTGGCTGGAAAGACCTTTTGGAGAAGAAGAGGTGAAGGTGGCAATTATGGGAATGGAAAGAGACAAAGCACCAGGGTCGGATGGATTTTCGATGTCATTCTATCAGGATGCATGGGAGGTGATTAAGGGAAATCTAATGTTGGTATTTGGGGAATTCTTCCAGAATGGGGTGATTAACAAAAGTACAAATGAAACTTTCTTGGTGTTGATTGTAAAAAAGGTTGGGGCAAGAAAGCTTAAACATTTCAGACCCATTAGTTTAACCACTAGCTTTTACAAGATAATATTAAAGTGTTGGCTTTGAGACTAAAGATTGTGTTAGGGGAGATTGTGTCTAAGAATCAATCAGCCTTTCATTGTGGGTAGATGGATCTTGGATAGTGCATTAATTGCACATGAAGTGGTGGAGGAAAGAGCAAGAAGTAGTTTGCAAGATTTGATGTGTAAATTAGATTGGGAAAGGCGTACGATAGAGTGGAATGGGGCTTTATTGATTCGGTGCTGAAATGGAAGAGGTTTGGTCAAAGATTGAGGAAGTGGATGGGTGGCTGGATCACAAAGGTGAACTAGTCATTTTTAGTAAACGGGAGTGTGTATGGCCATTTTACATCATCTAGGGGCCTTCTTTAGGAGGATCCTCTTTCCCCACTCCTGTTCACCCTTGTGGCCGATGTTTTGAGTCATTTTTCACTATTGCAGAGAGCATGGGGCTCATTGCTGGTTTTCAGGTGGGTAGAGATAGGGTCCTGATATTCATTTACACTACGTAGATGATACCATATCTTCTTTGAAGCTGTTGAGGAACATGCTTATTGGGTCAAATCTATACTGAGTGCTTTGAGATGGTGTCGCGTCTCAAAAGTTTTTTCTTGATCAATATAGCGTCTCAAAATTAATCTTGATAAATCAAGTATCTCAGGATTTCATGTGGAGACAGGTAGAGTTCAACAATTTGCTGAATACTTGGGGTGTAGGATGGTTGATCTACTATTAGGTACCTTGGTATGCCATTGGGGGACAATGCGAGATTCTTTTCCTTTTGGCTGCCCATTATTGAGAAGTTAGAGAAACGTTTGGCCACCATGAAAAGAAACTACTTATCTTTTGGGGGAAGGGTAACGTTGATTCAATCAGCATTGGCCAATTTACCGATTTATTTGTTGTTTCTGTTCCGTGCCCCAGGTAGAGTAGTCAAAGCAATTGAGAAAATTCAGAAGGATTTCCTTTGGGAGGGTGGGGGAGTACAAGGATCATTTGGTGCAGTGGGACATGGTGTGCAAAAGAAAAGATTAAGGGGGCCCTAACCTGGGATAGATAATGGCTCGTAATTCAGCACTGCTTGGCAAATGGCTATTGAAATTTAGCATGGAAAATAGTATAAGGTTATTGCTAGCAAATATGGGATATGTGATAATGGATGATGGGACATTCGTCAATCTGCACGGATTTAGTGCCATAGTCCGTGGAAGGCCATCTCTGCACTTGCCTCTCTTTTCTACCCACTCCTGCGTTTTGGGGTTGGTATGGTCTTCGTGTTTCCTTCTGGCAAGACATTTGGTGGAGAGAGGCCAAGTTTTGTTCTTGGTTTCATACACTATTCTTGGTTTTGTGACATAGGGATGCGTTGGTGTTAGATGTTCTTTCTTGGTTATGGTCGGGTTTATCCTGGAATTTTGAGTTTATAAGGGGTTTAAGGCTAGCGGAACTGGAGGAATTAGGTAGTCTTTTTGTTCTCCTTCAACACTTCTTTATTGATTCTCGGTATCCTAATGTTCGTGTTTGGTCCTTAAATTCCAGCGGCTTGTATTCCTCTAAATCCTTCTTTCACTATCTTTGTAGGGACCAAAATCAAGGTCCTGTTCCTTTTTCTTCATCCAGACTTTGGAAACCTCGAGTTCCACCTAGAGTCAGGTTGTTCGTGTGGACTGCCATTCTTTATAGAATCACTACGTTTGACATGGTGCAAAAGAGGAGGGGTAATCTGGCTAGTTCTCCTCATATTTGTTTCATGTGCAAGAGGCAAGGTGAGTCAGTTGATCATCTATTTCTCCATTGCAGCTTTGCTAGGGACGTGTGGATGTATTTCGTACATATTATTGGGCTGGTTTGGGTGATGTTGGAGAATGTAGTTTCTTTGTTGACCCAATGGAGATTCAGAGGCTTGGGGAAGCGCGAGAAGATACTCTTTGATTTGATATTCTTGCCACCCTGTGGACTATTTGGTGGGAAAGAAATAGACGCATTTTTGAGGACTCGCAGAGGTCATTTAGTTCGATCATTGATTCTATCCTGGGGATGGTGGCATCTTGGGTTGTAGTTAGACCAGATTTCAAGGACTTTTCGATTGAGAAAATTATCAGGGGTTGGATGACTATAGTCTTCTAGTCACCCGGACGGGTCAATGCAGAGTAGGGTTTGGAGGGCATCCCCGAGGGGTCTCATCAAACTTAATTTTGATGGCTCGTATTTGGGGAATCCGGGGCCATCGGGGATTGGTGGGGTGTTCAAAGATTCGGACGGGTAGAGTATTCATGCTTTCTCGGGTCTAATTGGGGTGGGGGATTCTACAACAGCAGAGATATGGGTTTTGATAGTTGGACTTAGGGGTAAGGAATTTACAGGTGGAGGGCGAATCTTTTGCAATTATTTCATGGATGTCAGAGACCTGTTATTACCCGTGGAGACTCACGCATCTTGTTAGATTTGGGAGGTATCTTAGTCAGGAGTTGAGTGCTACTTTCGTCCACGTCCCTTGGTTGGTAAATGAGGTAGCGAATGGTTGGGCCAGAAGGGGGGTGGGTAGGGAGGTTTTGGCGGCAGGCATTCCTATTGAGGATAGCCTAGAGAGCTCAGTTTGAGGGTGGATTTTGGACCTTTGGTCTTTTTGACCTTAAGGCGTTTTAGTTTATTTTGTTGTTTATTATATGGGTGGGTTTTGTTTATGTGCTTTTTTGGGATCACATTTCGTGATCTGCTATATGTTGTATCATGTTTATGCTTTACGATGACTAATGAATATATTGTTAATTATAAAAAATAAAGAACATGGTTGTGTTGGATATCATGGACAAGATTGACTTCCCTTGTGCCCCGCTAAACTACATGCCCTTAAGCATCCACCTGGATTAGAGAAAATAATAGAATACTTGTTTTCTATTAAGAAGCTATGTTTTCTGTAAATGGAGTTGTTATGATCTCTTTGTTCTGAGATTGACAAAGGATTTATTAATCTTTTAATGTATAATGCTATTACATGTTCGGCGAAAAAATTCCTTCTCCGACTGGGTTTACGATGTTATTGTATTAACAAAAAAAGAGTGAATTTTTGGCTTCCTCAAGGGCCAGTCATCAGGGTGTCAGATAAATTATTTTCCTCAACAATCATAAAGCATCATCTTGTTGATGTATGCCGTCATTATTCAATCAATAGTCTCTTATTGATTGCTTGACTATCACTACAAGGCCTTTTACAAAGTAGATCACTCATTTTGTTTTGGGCACCATTAGGCTTCATTCAATAATGGCATTTTGTGAGCCAGGCTAATGCATTATATCTTTAGTCGCCATAGGAGATCCACCACCATTGTCGGATGAGAAGTCTTACATACATCGTGTTTCTTAACTTCACTCTTAGTGTAGTTATTGAGGGTGATTTTTTCGAGGACAAACTTCATGTATTAGACATGTTTTTAGTAGTTTTACCCTATGGCCGGGTATGAGATTTTGAGAGAAGGCATGTTCGATAGCAAGGTCGAATAACATGGATTCTTCCTTGCCCTGATGGGTCTTATAACATGTTGTGCCAGTCTTGTGGTCGCTTAGTGACGTGCTAACTCACCCTCAACGCTATTTACACTGCCACCTTCAATGGACTCAAGAATTAACCTTGGTTGGCTCTGAGATTTGTCACCTTCAAGGTTGCTCTTTGTATGACCACTCTCTGATGGGTCTGTTACCGTATATAAATGGTAGAATATCTTGATAGGTAATTAATTGTTGTCTTCATTAAATGTTGGAATTGGTTAGACATTATTATTCATCTTGCTTCATCATCGTTGTGCCTTGATGGCATTGCGTTGGTGAACACATAAGGTCACTGCATGCCACGAAGGATAAGTACTTTATCACCATTTTTAAATTCTAAAAGTCGACACAACAGCGGGTCTGGCCATTCTTCTTTTTAACAGTGACTTTGTTGGCAAACCCGGTGGGATGATGGATCGATTTTATAAATCCGGTGTCGAGAAGTTTATGAATCTCGCTTTTGACTTGTAGTTTATCAATGGGACAAAAGATTCTGATAGATTGCTTGATTGATTCATATTCAAGATCATCATTGAGTTTATGGACAACCAGGGAGATGATGTCTTCCTTTTCCTTTGGATATATCAATAAAGACTAGCCGTTTCTTTTTGCCACCACCTATATCATTTTATTCTATTCCTTCAAGTGTACACTAGTGCCATCTTCTGTCCCTGCTTGTTCAGAGGTGGAGGGCATTCTATCTTCCTCCATCCTTGTGTACCATCATTGGCATCATAAATGGTAGACAACAATGCCATCGGGCTTGACAAGCTTAACATAGTGTTGAGTCAATTGGTGCTTACTTTCCAAAGCTGATTGTGTCCTTGCATGTACTAACTTCATTTTGGGAGAGCAATCCATGTGTTGGGGTCACTTTAGTTTCACCATCAGGGGCTATCTCACAAAGGACATTTATTTGGCAAAATGTATTTTGTGCCTTTCAAATGGGTGTTTCGTAGCTCTTGTTTCGACTCACCTCCCTTTCCATTTAGCCTTAACACATTGATGATATCTTGACGGGACAACTTTGTAATGATGAAGCCACGGTCTACCCAGAACAATAGATAGTATACATCAGCATGTAGGATGTGTACCCTTGTCAAGGAGTGGGTTGGATCCTTCTAAGAGGTCTACTAGAGATCATAAATTGTTGAAGAAACAACAAGATGTTTCTTTTGTCCCTCCCAGGTTCTCTGGAAAATAAAGAAATGGTTGATATATTCAAGATAATTACGTATTTACAAAATACCATCTCAATTCATCCTATTTCATCAGATCCGGGATGATATGGACAATTCCAATAAGATTTCATTCTTGAACAAAAATCCATTTTTTGATATATTTATACATCGGCAAGTAGGATGTGTACCCTTGTCAGGAGTGGGTTGGCCTCATTATGTGATCAATAGTCATATGTCCCAATCCTATGAGGAATTGTTGAAAGCTATGACTTGACATGGTCGTTTCACTAGTGATTTTTGTGATGTCCCAACTTCATGTATCATCTTGAGAGAATTAATGTTCATTGATGAACTAGGATCAACGAATGCTCTTCCTTCTTAAGACGTTGTCGACTTTGGTAGGAACATATTATGGGCATTTGTGGTTTGGATTGTCAAGCTCAAGATCTTTATCGTTGAAGGTATCGAGTTTTTAGCTTCTTCATTGTGCTGCTTGAATTTTTGGCCAATAATGTAACATTGCTTGCCAAGTTCCTCAACGACTTTGATGGTTTGACCATGTAGTTGGTGATCTCCTCCAACCAATCAGGCTAAAGCCCATCTCATCATAGAATTTCTGGAATTTTGAATGATTGCAAAGTTTTTGAACCACAGGTTCTGTGCTTTCATCGCCTTTGAGTTGCTCATTACTGGGCTGTTGCTAAATGTTGACTTTGTCCGTTCCGCTATGACTTGCCATTGCAGCGGTTTCTTTGTCTCCATGATAAAGGCTTCTTGTGAACCGCAAGCATGTAAGTGGTGGGTGATTCCACCTCTAACCTACTGATCTTCTTTATCAAAGAATCTCTTCAGGTAAAAGGTGTTGGAATTTACTCATTTAGAGACGCAATCCAGGAGATTTATCTGATCTCTCTTTACATCTTTTACCTTTCTCCTACATGTTTTCCATTATGGTAGTTCACTATAGACTTTTGTTTTGTGAGTGGACACTGGCAACTGGTTCTTGATCGTTGGGTCTTGAGGGTTAGACACCAATATTCCCTTTTGCATCAAGAGATATTTTTAGAACATTCCCTTTTGCATCAAGAGACATTTTTAGAGAAGGGGTGGAGTCGACTTTAGAGAAAGTAGTTCTTCACTCATGGTTAAAATATATCGATATATCCCAATATATATCTCATTATACCGCCTTTCCCAAGGGTCGATATACATCAAAGGAGAAGTCAGATTTTACAAAATATCTCTCGATATATCGTAATATATCATCATTACAATTTAATTGATAAATGACAGAACAGATTTGTGTTGCTCATCCCAATTAGTTGGAGAGAACATTGTTGATTGATTGATTGATGGATACGACATTTTCCAGGATATTCTTGTTCTTTTTAGGTTCAAATTGATTCTTATTTTCATGTTTGCCTTTTTCTTCTTATTCTTCAAGAAATTTTCCAGTGTGATCTTTACCGTCTTCTCTTGTGGGCTGCCAATTTTTAGTTGATTACGATATCTGTGGGATGTTATATTTAATGTTTACGTACATGTTAGAGTTGAACTATATGTCCTATGAATTTAATCAACCTAATTTTTCTTTTTGGCAGATTCTTCCTTGTGATTTGCGAGAGAATCTTCAGAATGAACCTAGAAGAGCTCAACTTTTAGAGGTGATTATTCTTAATCCATAAATAATATAGAAGATGTGTAATTCTGATGCTGCTATACTTTTGAGGGTACACAAACAAAAAGTTATTTTCTATCTGGATATGTAACCTATTTAAATGTAGTAGCAACTTGATCAAGTGATTCTAACAATCCGTAAAAAGGGAATTCTTTTTTTTTTTTAATTAATACCCTCTAAGCCAAATTGGGCCTCGAGGCACTCTAACGGTGAGAGGGGAGTTGAGGCAGTGACCCGACCTGTATATTAAAAAGATTAATAAATACATGAGGGGACATAAAGAACCTTACCCCAAAGCAAATGCACGTGAGTAGAGTTGATAATCAAACAATGCATGAAAAGAACTCCTTATATTGAGGATCCTTTAAATACAATGAAATAAAAGTTATAAAACTACATCTTCCTAATAGCAATTTATCCATTCGAAGAGCCTCTTTAGCATTGACAGGCATATGATCACGATCATAATAAATTGAGTTAACTTGAGAAGAGCAACCATGATTGGCGAGAGCATCTGCACACGCGTTACCTTCTATGTAGATGTGATTGATTTGAAAATTTTGAATGTCTGCTTTGATCAAATAAATCCTGTGAAGTATGCCCTAATTGCAAATGAAGTTTCCTTTAACCGTTTTAACAAGAACACGTGAATGTGATTCAATCACCAGATTACCAAAACCCATCATGTTTGCATATCTAATGCCATCCCATAAGGCTCTAGTTTCAGCAATCATGTTGTTAACCTGACCATAATAGTGAGCATAGGCAAAAATAAAATTACCCCTAAAATCTCTGAATATGCCTCCACCACCACTACTATTAGGTTTAGCAGACCCATCTGTATTGAATTTCACAGTCCCAAATCTTGGCTTTAACCATTTAACTGTGATAAATTTCTGGACTGAATCAAGACTAATATCGTCCGCAAAAGGAGGGGAATTGACCTTAAACAACCAAGAAGTCTCTTGTAACCAGAATTTAACTTTCATAATAATAGAGCTTACCAGTCTATGAGGGTTTCCATGAAGGTGATTATGCCGTTCAATCCAAAGCTCCCAAATAATAAAGGCAGCCATAATACCCCTAAGCTAACCAAATTGAGATCAATCATGGCTATTTGCAAACCAATGAAGAACTTTGTCCTTAATATTTTGACCATGAAGATTATTAATATTAAATAATGGTGTAAAGTTATTCCAAACACTTGATGCTAAATAACTTGTAGAAAACATATGATCCATCGTTTCCACCTCACAGCCACAACACTGACATCTTGAAGCCAAGCTAACACCCAATCTTTGAATGTTACTATCCACAGGAACCACATTGTGCATTACTCTCCATAAAAAACAAGAAATTTTGGTTGGAATAACCTTATGCCAGCACCACTTTGTCCAAGATAAACCCACATCAGAATTCTGAATAGTTTTCCATCCCGAATGAGAGGTAAAATTCCCAGACATAGAAGGCTTCCAAATCAACCTGTCTGGTCTTTGAGTGATTACCACATTAGTAGAAAGAAGTCTATCTGTAGCTTCAGGGATAAGAAGAGTTCTGATCAGCTGAATATCCCAGTCACCTTCCTCGTCCATCATATCAATAAGTTTAACATCTGAACTAATAAGATTAGTATCTGCCGCATAGAAGACTAGAATATAACCAGTGATCAAACCAAAAAGATATCTCCCCCTTACCAACATGCTAAAACGAATTATCAAGGATAAAATCCTTAACCGGTAAAATGCACTTCCAAATAGCAGAAGAATTAGTATAATAATGTTCACCAGCTGAACTCTTACCCTTAAGGTACTTAGAAATTTAGAATTAAGGAGCTGCGCACACAAGCTTTTATTCAAGAGAGTATTCCAAGCGATTTTCGAGTGAAGACCGAACATTACATCTTTCATTGACTGAAACCAAGACCACCATGATCTTGAGCTTTAGCTAATCTATCCCACTTCATCTAGTGCCGCTTAGTGTAAGAGCTGTCGTTCCCCCAAAGAAAATTGGAATCTTTGCATTGATAGGAGTGTGGATCATTGTTGTTTTGGATGACTGTAATATTAGAAGTATGATAGCATGGAGACCACCCCTCTCTGCCGAAGATTTCATCCATCATTAGATGAACCTTACCCCAACTATTTTGCATTGGTTACGCCAACCACTTTTCATATCCATTTTTTCTAGGGTCTGGATTTTATCTGACTTTGGAGGTGAGAGTAAAAGTCCCCGACTGGGCATTATTGAGACAATTGTTGGTATGCTTAAAGCCTTTTTTTTTTTTTGGTGAAGTTAAAGCTTTTAAAACCACTTCTCTGGATATCTTTATCTTTATTTTTAGTTTTTTGCAAAAAGCCTCCATGGTAAGGGGTGGTTAGGCATGGGCCCTTACAGGTTTATGAATATTTCTTTTTGCTTTCCGGTTTAGGATGGCTGCAGCTTCTCTAGTTATGCTTTGCTTCCTGATTTCTGTTAATATCTTAGGGTTCAAAACTTGTACACAATCAAAAAAATGGAAAAAGAAAAATAGACAAATAGTGTAAGGAAAGGTGCATACCTTATTTATATACACAAAGTAATAGCAGGCCATTTGGATGCTTTATTTGAATTTCAATGTCCTCTATTCACCATTACTCATATAGTCAGTTTAAATATGCATATCTTATCTATTTACATAGGTTATATTGGATTTGGGTCGGTTGCCAGAAGCCCGTTACCTTGGTGAACCTGGTGGCCAGTATTTGAGGAGTACAGAGGTAGCTTCATGATCTCAAAATGCAGGTGTTTCTTTTTATTTACTTCTCATCTTTCTTAATAATATGCATATATAGATGGATACACGCAAAAGAAAAAAAATTATATATAAATTTAGAAACGTATTTCTTTCATTAATCCATTTCTTTGTCCCAGTTAATGCACCATATTGTTCCTTTTCTTTCATCATGTAACTGATAATTCTGGTTTTCCTTGGATTAGCCAGTTACTTAAATGAAAAGTTGATTGTTAAAGCTCAAAAAATTATTATAAAATGTAATACACAATACACACACAATCACAAACACACACACACACACACACATACACATATATGTATATGTTTATGTTGTCACCTAATCCAAATGACATGTCTATTAGTTAGGTATCAATGAAGGAGCTGGAGGAAGCTCAAAATGCTATTGGAGAATTTGGAGGGGACAATAGAGCAGGCATTGAGGGTACCTTGCACAGGATATCTGCAATAAGGAGTCGTAAAGGGCTGGTTGTTGGTTTGACTTGTAGAGTTGGTCGAGCAGTCAGCGGTCACATTGACATGGTTTGTGACCTTCTTCAATATGGAGAGAGCATCTTGTTTCTAGGAAGGTACATCCATTACATAATCTTGAAATTAGAAGAATGCCTCTTGTAACTGCATAATCATCAAAAGAAAAAAGGAAAAGAGAAAGGTGAAGCTTTCATGACAAATACATGATATACAATGGCACAATTGAGGATCCACTTTTTATTTTTTATTTTTTAATGGAGATTGATAATTTATGGTCAAATTCTGCATACCTATGGTTGAGAAGTATTTGTATAATATTGTAGTTATGGTTCAAAATATCATATGAAGGTAGCATAGCGGTCCGTCTAGAAATGAATACGTATTTGGATATGTATTGGATACACGTGGAAACATCATAAAAATATGGATACGGTGGATACGCATGGAAGCTCGGGGATACTTAAAACAAGATTCATTTTGTTGCAAAGATAAGTTTAAAATATAATAATAAGTCATTTCATACACCCACAAACATAATATATATTAATGTGAAAACAAACTGTTATGTGCACATGCACATGGAAACTTAAAAATAAAACTTAATTAATGTAAAGGAAAGCTATAATTGATCACATAAACTAATAAAACACAGAAAATCATTTATATCTCTATATCAATTACCTATAAGGCTGAAGATGTAATCAGTTTTTTTTTTTTTTTTTGATAATTAACACAAGATTTTATTAATCATCAAAAGGGAGGGGAAATACAAGGGATCACAAAGTGTGGTCTAGAGGACAGATATATATATATATATAAAGGCTACATAAGTCTACATGGATGCCAACAATACAAGGCTAAAACCTGCCTCATGAAAGCATACCACTCCTACGTAACCATCCCCTCTTTCAACACCCCCTCCTTATCCTATCTATCAGCTGTCTCGTTTGCCAACTTGGGTATGTGTGAGAATACTAGCTCCATCCCAACCCCTAAATGCTTTGCCAATCGGATAAGGTGGGTGAAGGCCACTTCTTTGACGACCTCATCAATGTAATAATCGAAGAAGAATCACCCTCAACTTCCACTCACCTATAACCCCGACTTCTAGATTCCTTCAAACCGGCCACTAAGACATGCATCTTTGCTCGCGTGGAATCTCCCTTCCCGATGGGACTCGGAAATATATGGACAGTGTGGCAATGATAATCCCTAAAAACACCCCCAATCTTTGTAGGTCCCAGGTTTCCTATAGATGATCATTCGAAATTGAGTTTAAGAAAGCCCTCTCGTGGTGGTTGTCAAGTAACCTTAAGTCCATAACCATAGGCCTCCACCAAGATGACCTAGTAATAAGTGTTCAATCTCGGGTGATATCTGAAATTGATATGCCTCTGAATTCTGGAAGCACGACCAACCACAAGACAAAAAGTATTGTATAGGCCTTAACCATACTCTGTACACTAGTTTCTTTAGCCTCAAATATTCTTCTGTTTCTTTCCCTCCATAACGTTCATAAAACCGAATAAAAAAAGTCCCATAAAGCATCTTCCCTGGTTTCCCCATATTAGGGAATCTCCACTGAAGAAATAGTGCCTGTAGCTGATGAGGCAAAACCCAGGATGAGCAGAGCCAGATCCTCGTCGCTATATCACAATGGAGGAATAGATAGTCCATAGACTCATAGTCTTTCCTGCACATGGCACATATTGGGGTAAAGAGAGCACGCCTTCCTTCTCTTTTGTAGCATATCACAAGTATTAATTTTGTACAGGATGGCGATCCACACAAAGGCTTTGACCCCAAGGGGAGTATGAGATGACCGGACATTGGTGAAGGGGTACGAAACAGGGTCAGCTGGAGAGGGGTGTTGAAGAAAAGAAAAAAAGGACCGGACTGAAAACGACCCGCATCTCTCCAGAACCCAGGATCTAGAATCAGGGATGTCGGGGTCAATGGAAGCAAAATTAAGAGAATCAAAAAGACAACCTAACTCATCCAATGCCGCAGCTCTAGGTTCTCTCCTAAACTATAAGTTCTAAACCAACCCAGACGAGGACTAGGACCACATGTACCAAACCAACCCAGACGAGGACGACAACACGTCAGAAACCAAACCTCTGTTCCTAATGATAGGTTCTTTTTGTAAAGTTTCGTCGATCAAAGAAATTATTGACTCGACGGATGCCTAAGTCAATGGTCGATCGTACCCTGTCTTCAAGAGAAGAAGGAAAGAGAAAAACTAAAAGAAGAATAGCACCAGACTAAATTGAGCTAAGAGGAATAATGAGCAAAGGTGTTTGGAGTTCCGTGAGCACACTTCAGAGCCACATTTCCATAAATTATACCTTACCACCCTCAAATTCTGCTCCCTTTTTGGTAACAAGGACCGCTATTTATAGCAGTTGGAGAGGGGTAATGGTAGGAGAAATTTCGTTTAAACCGTTTCCCAACGGTGTTTAAAACCTTAATCCAAGGGTAATTAGTGTTAATTATCCCTTGTTTCTTAAGTGGTCCCCCTCACAAATCACATTAATAAATTACATCTTTGCCATTATGAAAAATTACAATTTTGCCATCATAACAATAGATGTAATTCACAATGGGCAAGCCTTGTGCCCCTCCTTTCCTTATATCCCTAAATCCCCCTTTTGATATCAGCATGATGTACATTACACCTTCGGCGCCTCTCAATAGGTGTTGGTGTAAGACACCTGATTCTGCAAGTGATATTCGTAGTAACTTTCAACCTTTGGCGCCATCAGAATTGTTAAACCTTTGGCGCTAATGAGGCTTTGTCTGATTTGTGATATTTGCTGAAGTCATTTGGCCTTTGTTAATTCAAGCTACATCTTTTGGCATCATTGAGGATTCTTTAGCCTTTGGCGCCGTTGAAGGCTATCTTTGCCTTTGGCGCCGTTGGAAGCTATCTTTGCCTTTGTAGTAACTTTCAACCTTTGGCGCAATCAGAATTGTTAAACCTTTGGCGCTAATGAGGCTTTCTCTGGTTTGTGATATTTGCTGAAGTCATTTGGCCTTTGTTATTTCAAGCTACATCTTTTGGCATCATTGAGGATTCTTTAGCCTTTGGCGCCTTTGAAGGCTATCTTTGCCTTTGGCGCCGTTAGAAGCTATCTTTTCCTTTGGTGCCGTGGAAGGCTATCTTTGCCTTTGGTGCCGTTGAAGTTTAGTCTATCAAACATTTGCCAAATTCATTTGGTTCTTGGTGCTTTCGAAGGCTGTCTTCGCCTTTGGCGTCGTTGAAGGCTATCTTCGTCTTTGGTGCTGTAGAAGGCTATCTTCGCCTTTGGTGCCATTGAAGGCTATCTTTGCTTTAGGCGCCGTTGAAGGCTATCTTTTCCTTTGGCGTTGTTGAAGTTTAGTCTGTCAGACATTTGCCAAATTCATTTGGTCTTGGCGCCATTGAAGCCTATCTTGCCTTTGGCGTCAAGTCATGTCTTTGGATGTTTGTCAAAGTTTTTAGTCTTGATGCCTTCGAGACTATCTAGTCTTGGTCCCATTGGAACTGTTTAGTTTTAGTACCATCGAGACTGTCTAGTCTTAGCACTATCGAGACTGTTCGACCTTCTACGTCATCGAGGTTCACTCTAGACTGAGGTGGGTATTTACCGAAACGCATCTCATTGATGAATGTGGGACGCATCCCAAGGGATGTCTTTCCCTCTCTTTCCGTTTGGGTTGTCTTTCCCTTAGGCAGAAATGTTTGACCTTCGACGTTGTTGAGGTTCCCTCTAGACGGAAGTGTGCCTTTTACGTCGTGAGGGCTGTCTTTCCTTATAGACGGATACTGTTCAACCTTCTACGTCCTCGAGATTCCCTCTAGACGGAGGTGTGTATCCACCGAGACGCATCTCTTTGGTGAATGTAGGACGCATCCCGAGGGTTGTCTTTCCCTTAAGCAGAAATTTTTGACCTTCTACGTCGTCGAGCTTCCCTCTAGACGGAGGTGTGCCTTTTACGTCGTCGAGGGCTGTCTTTCCCTCTAGACGGAGACTGTTCGACCTTTTACGCTGTCGAGGTTCCCTCTAGATGGCGGTGTGTATTCACTGAGACTCATCTCTTTGGTGAATACGAAGCTTTGAGTAGACGTATTACTCGTATGAATGTGATAAGATCATGAAATCTCATTTTCGCTTATCACTTCGCGAGGAGTATTGCCATTGCAGGCCTCATGTATCTCCCATGACTCATCCGGTCTAGGGTGATATCGCCAATATGCAGTATCTTCTAGCAGCGAGGTGTCTTGTCGAAACACCTCTATAATACGGCTAGCCTTCTCGCAGTGTCACCAGGAGTATCATTATATTCATGACTAACCTTTTCGGGGTTGGCGCCATAGGCATCCTTTGGGAATATGGCCCATAATCTTGTCACGTGTCACACTATCAATGTGCCATCTGTCAATGCCATTTCTATCTACATTTCAGTCCCCCTGACCACGACATTTATCCTCAAGATATTGGCGTGGTCATGACAAGTTTAGAAATGGTTTGGCGAGCTCTTGTGTTTATGTTGATAGAAACCCCATTTGTGTTCCTCGAAGGGTCTTTTGGGAGTCTATGCATCCCATCAGATTTCGTGATCGTCATATATAATGAGGGTGATCCCTTTTTCTTGTCATTTCCTCTCCTTGAGATCGACTTCTTTTCTTCTGGTTTTGGCGAAAACTTCTCTTCGCGTGATAGCCATCGTTTAGTGGATTAATCAATAATGAAGTGGAACAATTCCAATATTTCGATGTCGTTGATGAAGACCGACTTGTTGATGGCGTACTATATAGTTTTTCTCAAATACATATCTGGATGATTGATGACTATCTGTGTAGAGTGTCAAAACTGTTGTCGAATGTAGGTGCCTTTGAGAATCGAATAATAACGTGTTTGTTGATTATAAGATATTTGGAGCTTTCATCATAAATCCATTGCTCGTGGAGTGTTGTTGTCAGTAGATCACGAGAGTTGCAAACTTCATAATCATAGATCGAAATTCATCATTGAAAAGTGTAGATCTCGGCATAGTGTAAAGGATCGTCCGATCCCCGAGTTGGTCCCGATCCGAGAACAACACAAAAAAAAAAAGGATC
>JAUPMG010000014.1:19880336-19912691 GCA_031762675.1 Pachysandra terminalis
TACATAGTTTATTACATAAGTATTAAAGGATATAGCTTATCATATTAAATTACTATTATACCCTTGTCTAAAAAAAATTTATGTTTCAGTTTTTCGTGTTGTTACAAAATGTTTTTTCAGATTGAGCCACCCCTCCCCCCCTCCAGCTTACTTTTACATATTGTCTGCCATTTAACCAAATGAATCTTTCTTCCTTCCTCCCTCCCTCTCATAGAAATTGCCCCTGAAGTTTATCAATGCCCCAAGCTACTTTTGTTGGGACTACAAAAAGTGACAGGAAATAAGTTGGTAAATGGGCAAGTGAAGCCTAGATTAGAGTGATTCTGCCGCCTAAAGACGAGTAAGATTTTTTCCATGATGCTATTTTCCTCTCCATTTTTTCAATCACAGGTGGCCAACAACTCTCTCTACAATGACTGTCACCTAACAGCAGACCTAAGTATCAGATGGGAACTCGAGTTGGCTCCATCAAGATACCTACTACACTACTCTTCTCCAGATTGACCTTAAGACCAAACACCATCTCATAACATAGGATTATGGACTTGATCCAAAAGCTTTTAGTCTCATTTGTTTATAAGAATAATAGTGTGTCATCCGCAAACTGGAGATGAGAGACCCCTTCCTACCTTAAATCCCAAGATCAGATCCATTTTGATAGGAATTTGCTAAGACCATTCTCCCACCAAAGAAAACAAAGGGGGGGAGGGAGATAGTGGGTCTCCCTGCCTGAGCCCTCTTGAGGCTACAAAGATACCTTGGACCCTACCATTAAGAACAAAAGAAAAGGATACATTCCATACACATCCTCCCATCCATCACCTCCATCTCACCCTGAATCCTTTCCATTCAAGAACAGCATCAAGGAAATGCCATTCCACCTTGTCGTATGTTTTTTTTTTGTTGATAATTAACAACATTTCAAAATAGGATTACAAAGATTAGAAATGATCGAAACAGAAAACAGAAGCATATACAAGTAAAAAGAAAACTATAACAAAATCAACTATACAAAGAGCTCTCATTGAAACCAAAAACAGAAACGAGAGACCAAGACAGTCCCCCGAAACTAATCAGATATGATCCAGGCAATCATCAAAATCCACTCCAGCCACAAAAAAAATCCCTATCCACCCCCCTCTTGCCAAGCAATCAGCAACACCATTTGCCGATCGGAGAATGAAATCCTCATACCACAACAAAAGAACCGAGCAAGGCGAATAAGGTGAACAAAACGCCAAGGAGGGATGCTACTCTCATTCATCCAGGAAATAACTGAGAAAGAATCCCCCTCCACAATCAAACTGCATAGATTGAGCTTCTTAGCCTCCTCCAAACCAGCCAACAAGGTACTAACCTCCGCCGTACTCGAGTCCTCCTTACCAATGGGTCCCGAGAAAGCATGAACAAGCTTCCCATCCCATTTACCATCAACCTCCATCAAACTTTGATTTAGACTGATAGAAGGAATACACCCGAACTTTTGTAGCGACAGAGCTGCTGGATTGGATTTTGTGGTTATATTAATCTCCTTCGGTTGCAGAACAGGTCAATTAACATTCAAAATCTTCAAAGCAAAAATCCTCCAACCCCAACCTTCAGCACCTTTAGGAATAAAAACTTTGCTCACCTTGGAGCTCACAAAAGATGAAATACACATGAAACATCCTCCAGAACTTCTAACTTCCAGAATAATTGTTTTTGATTGAGAAGTATTCTTCCACATTCTAACCGCATTTTCAGCCTTTCCTTCAATGGCTTCTAAGCATCTCCGAGCAATCCAATGAGCCTCTTTCTCCTCCACGAACACCATGCTCACTTTCCCTCGACTCCTTTCAGAGATCTTGAGAAAACCGGTAGGTTTACCCTTCACTTTTTGAACGGAAAACATCTTCGACTCGATCTGGAAGAACTCCACGCCCATTAAGTAGTTACGAATATCAGCCAACTTTGGGGGAAAACGAAGAGGGAGGGGAAGGGATCACGTGAAACCACCTCTGCAAATGGAGGGCGAAGTGAAGAACAGTGATGAGATGTCGACGGAAGCGGCGGAGGATGGGGGAGAGAAGTGGGAGGAGGGAGCGGATGGTCTCCATTTTTCCATTCCAATCCATGGGAGGCATTTTTGAATCTTGCAATCCATGGTGGTTTTTGTGATGTCTCCTTGATCTTTTTCTCCTACCTACCATTCCTTTGTAACATCCTTTGTTTTCTGTTTCTATTCCTTCTAGTGTTGCAGAAACTTTATCTCATTCTAAGTCGAGGGAAGCCATGCAAGAGGAAATGTATGGAAGAACAGGACTTGGGAACTTGTACCACTTCCGAAAGGGAAGAAATTTGTGGTTGCAAATGAGTGTTTAAAGTTAAGTACAAGGAATATGGTTTAAGAGATTCAACAGTGCTATAATAAAATTAGGGTATAAGCAGAGTCAAGCAGACCATAACTTGTTTGTGAAGCACACAGAAAACAGCACCACAACTCTCATTGTATGTGTGGATGATATAGTTTTTACCGGCAATAATACCTTGGGTTCAGAAGTTAAAGGACTTCCTTACCAAGAAATATGAAGATAAGGACCTTGCTTACTGAAATATTTTCTAGGCATTGAAGTTGCAAGGTCAAAGGAAGGTATCTTCATCTCCCAAAGAAACTATGTTTTAGACTTGCTTAAGGAGGCTGGAAAACTAGGAGCTAAGCCAGTAGACAATGATGGTGAACACTTAGTAGATCTGAGAAGATTCCAGAGACTTGTTGGGAAGCTCATATATTTATTTCTTTACCAAACTTGATATTGCCTATGTTGCAAGTGATGTAAACCAGTTTATGCATGCACCATGGACTACACATCTTGAGGCTACCTTAGGGATACTAAAATACCTGAAGGGCTGTTTAGGGAAAGGCTTGCTATTTAGTAGGCATAACCAAACGAAGAGAGAAGTATGGACTGATGCTGATTAGGATGGTTCTATAGCTGATAGAAGGTCAACTTCAGGTTATTGCACCACAATTTGTGGAAACTTAGTCACATGGAGAAGCAAAAAGCAATTGGTGGTGGCAAGATCAAGTACTAAAGCTGAATTCAGAATGATGGCCTGTGGAATTTGTGAGCTGCTGTTGCGTTTATTGAAAGAATTATGCTGCACGATTCTGAGATCAATAAATCTATATTGTGAAAACATGGTGGCTATAATTATTGCTCACAATCCTATCCAGCATGACGAAGACCAAACGTATAGAGGTTGATCGCCACTTCATAAAGGGGAAGCTGATTTCTGGTGAGATTTGTACACAATTTGTGTCTCCAGATCAATAGTTGGCAGATGGCTTAACCAAGGCAGTTGGGAAGAGTAGATTTTTTGGCAAGCTAGGAATGAGAGATATATATTCACCATCTTGAGAGGGCGTGATTTGTTACGTTTGAGGGTTTGTTTGATATTATGTAAAGGTTGTTTAATATAAGGGCATTTTTGTCCTTTCGTAATATTATAAATAAGAGAAAAGAAGGGGCCGACCAGTTTAGTCAACCCATCCTCTCTTCTCCAACTTTCTCTTCTCTTGTCACCTCTATTCTCTTTTCTTCTTCAAACCTTGAATATCCTACCTGTTCTAGGATTATTAGTTGTTTTTCAACGTAAACTCCAGTCATCATACGATTCCTTTGGCGAGTTTTTCAACAACAAGACAAGTGATAAATCTGTTACTGTATTGTATTTGAACTACGAAACCTCAATTTCTTTTCCTGTCATAAGTGGATGTCCAGGATAGCTTTGATATTTACTGAATCCACTTTAGTTCCTTTGTGACAGAAAATAAAGCCAAGTAATTTTGCCAAGGCTAGCAGCAAATATGCACTTCTGAGGTTCAACCTCATCTTGAACTTTCTTAGCTGGCATGCAAACTAAGTTTTGCAAATTAATCAAGTAACCCTCATCCATAATTTGGCTATCATGTCATTCACATATACCTCAATCTCTTTATGCATCATGTTATGGGACAAAATTGTCATAATTTTCTTGTACATATTCTTGCATTCTTCAATTCAAATTGAATGATTCCATAGCAAACTGAACTCAATGGACTGATAAATGGCATCTTCTCCAAATCCTTGGTAGCCATTTTAATTTGGTATTGCTGGAGAATCCATCTTTAAATGATAAGCTATAGTTCTTTATGTTGCTGGAAAATATCAATGTGATCCATCTTGCTGGAGGATATATATCTGGCCACTTCCAAGACCTTTTTCATCGTTTTTCTTTTACTTTTTTTTGTAAGCATGATAATTCTTTTCTCAAAAGAATAGTTCTCCTCCTTTGCTGGTTTCAAAAACCGAGGTCTTGCAACCTTCCACAACGCAGCATGTAGATTGTATTTGCAGAAGGTAGCCAGAGAATGAGCTAATAATACATTATCTTCTCTATGATATATATATATTTATAGTAAAATAGATTAAAAAAATATTTCCGTGCTTTAATTGCTTACAGCACATCCTTGTTTTGCCACTCCACATCTTCCTTCGTTTCATTCATAAATTGCACTATATTGAGATTATCACTGATAATTCATACTTGCTTCAATTTCTTTTCCTTGGCTGTAGAGATGAATTTAGGTTGATTAGTACGTACCCAGCTATAAGCTTCCAGGTGATCTAAATTCCAAGCACCATCAGTATGAATAGTTAGCTGATCTTTAATGATTTCCTCATTACAGTCACAGACCTTTGTCATTCTTTGGCAGAACAAAATTTCACTAATATGAAGCTTCATATCTGGTTTGCTATTTCAATTGTATTAAGTTCTAGGGTCCTTACACATATTCAGGATCCTCTAGAAGAGATATTTGTGCAACTGCATATTCTACCTTCAAGTACTAGTGATCTCTCAAATTCTTTTAGAATTTGTGACTAATGGTTGCTTGAATCAACCTCCATTTTGAACTATGTAGTTAGCACAGTTGAACTTTATATTTGTATGTCTTAACATTTGTGAATGCAATGCATAATCTAATTGAAGCAATTAAGAACGTAATATTCAATGTAAATAAAAAAAAAAAGGAATAGAAGTAGTTTTAGAATGGTGTTACGTGAAAATGCCAGCAAACTAAATAAAAGACGTATAAAAGCATAAAAATATCTCATTAACTGGCTAATAATTTGGATACAATGTATTTCATATTCAAACACGGTAAATAGTTTTTTCACACTTCTCAACCTATTTTGAGGGCGTAATTTATCTACCGTTTCTGGATATCAATTATATACTGTCCAAATTACCAACTTTTTTTTTTTAATTTTTACACCACTATAGTTTTTATAAAGCGTGTAACTTTGTAATCTCTCTAGTATATCCACATGGATGCATTACCAATTACCATCAAATGTGGATGGGAAATTGTAGACAAATAAAACCATGAAAGGTATGGATATTCAGAGGCAAAAGTCAATTAGTCCTGGTAAATAACATATCTTATTACAGAATTAGCATATGATAATTCTGCTTCCTCCCTAATGGAGAACTTATAAACATCAAAATGAACCAAAGAGCAGACTTTAAATCTATAGTTTCTTTAAAGCGCAGTTTGTCTTCAAATTCTTTTTCATTTTTTCTTTTTTCACAACTTTGTTCATTTCAATTTAACAGGCCTGGAGTTGGTAAGACTACTGTCATGAGAGAGATGGCCCGCGTCTTGGCGGATGAGCTTCACAAAAGAGTGGTGCGTCGAGAATCTATACAAGAAATTGTGATATGCCTCCTCACTTATTGATTCATTCCATGCATTTTTATTCCAGTCTTTCTTTTGTGTGTTGTGCATTTAATACTCCCATACTTCATCATAGCATACTGATGGCTGGATAGGTAATTGTTGATACTAGCAATGAGATAGGTGGGGATGGAGATATTCCCCATGCAGCAATTGGAGGTGCACGAAAAATGCAGGTTCCAAAACCATCCATGCAACACAAAGTCATGATTGAGGCAGTGGAGAATCATATGCCAGAGGTGATCATCGTTGATGAGATTGGCACAGAAGCTGAAGCACTTGCTTGTCGTTCGATAGCAGAAAGAGGTGTGATGCTCATTGGTACTGCCCATGGTGAGCGACTTGGGAACATAATAAAAAATCATACACTTTCTGATCTGGTAATCTTACAAAATCATCATATTTCTGCTGATTTCTACTTTTAAGGATGGAATAGTATTTGTTTTCCATTTGTTCCTTTTCTGTTCTTCGTTATATGCTTTTATACGTAAGATTATTAATTCATGATAAACCAAGCACCAAGGACTCTTTTACTGTATCTGAATTGCTTTGTCCAATCTGTTTGCGTGGGTTTTGAGCATCAAATCTAGGATACCATTTATAGATGGTTTACCAATCCTGTTGATTCAATTTGGGTAGTTTCCTGATTCTTATGAACTGAGGTGAAATTTTTATTGGCGCTGCCATGTTATGAAGGAAACTAACTAGTTTCCGGATGGAGTCTAAGTTATGGGTTTTGCTAATCGAGTGCTAGTATTTGATTATATCTTATGCCAACTATCCAGATTGGGGGAGTAGAAACTGTTACTCTAGGAGATGAGGAAGCCCGAGCTAGACGTTGTCAGAAAAGCATTCTTGAAAGGAAAGCTCCTCCCACATTTCCTTTTCTGATTGAGATGAGGGAAAGACACTACTGGGTAACACATCGGGTACATCATTAAACTCCTTTTTTTTTTTTTTTTTATTCAAATTTTCCGATCAGTTTATTAGATGAATGTTTGAAGCTATTCTCCTAGTCTTATGCAGTATGGTGGCTCACATATTGGCTGGAGTGGTACGAGAAATTTTTTCTTGGGGAGACCACTTGAAACAAAAGTGGATCCACCCATGAATCCTTGAGGCCAATATGAATGTTTAGAATATGAGACATAAGGACCCCTAAGCACTAACAAAAATAGTTGGAATTTCAGTTGCTCAAGATCCACCACTTAAAATGGGACTCACTGATTTGAGTTTGTATATCAAAAATCAATATAATAGGGGTTTTTTTTTTTCTTTTTAACTGAATATTTTCATCCTCTTTTTGGTAACTACTACTAGAATTTGTTATGGTAAGAACTAACTTGATGACATCAAATAATTGGAGTCGTTTTGACCAAACTTTTGCTGATATATTTGATCTGAGTAACAGGACCCAGCATATGGTAGGTCTCGATCCACTATAAGAGGATCCCACATGGTTAAATATACTACTTAAAGCATCTAATATATTTTCTAATCAGGTTGTTTGTAGAAGATTTTCAAAAAGTCCCAACCCTAACATATATTGTAGTTGTGATGATGACTCAAAATCAATGAACCAACTGCCACACATACATAAATAAAGTTCCACACCCAAAATGCATTGAAACATATCAATCTTACACAAGTACAGTAACTGGGATGTTAAGACTTTAGCAAAAGTTGAAAAAAATAATAATAATATATTAAATTTAGAAGTGAAAAAATTATGGAGAGAGAGAGAGAGAGAGAGAGAGAGAGAGAGAGAGAGAGAGAGAGAGAGAGAGAGAAAAAGGAAAAAGTGGAGGGATATTATAGCATTTTTTATCTTATCTTTTAGCTCTTAGTCATTTAAGGTACAAGTATACCGTAAGATAAAATTTTTACAGTTGTGCTTTGAGATGAATTCATCTTGGTGATAATTTTACCTTTAAAATTGGTATCTTGTGAAATCTAAATGTGAAGGGGGAATTTGGGGAAAAAAAATTGATTACGAATTCCCCTAATTCTATCCTTCTAGATCATTCAAACAGATGATTTTCTTCAATATTGAGAAGCTAGTGAATTGGTATCTCGCTAAAATAATTCATTCAAAGTTTCTTCATCGTGCAGACAGAACGGAGTGTGGATATGTTGCTTCATGGGAAAAAACCGCTTGTTGAGGTAATTGTAGTGACAGCTTATTGAATTTCCATTGTGTAAATAGAATTTTCGATTTGACAAGAGTCTTTCGCTTATTAAACTCTGATTCAAGGTAGTTTTTTGGTCTTAGTCTTGGCCAAAACCATGACTAGTTTTCCACACCTAAAATGGCCCTTTCGACATACCTATCTCAATATGAGCTAAACATCGCTAGATTGAAGTAATTTCTGGTATTCTTTTTTGAAAGGATATTATGGTGCAAGTATATTCTAGTTTTAATTATTTATATAAGGATGATTTATTTCTTACAAGGAATAGATGCTCTTTCGTTATACCCTATCACTGAAAAAGTTCTATTTCTATAGTATTACCATTCAGATAATCATTATTGTCTTTTTTAATGCCTACCTAGTTGGTGCCAGCAACACAATCAAGTTCAGCCCTTCCAGCCAGTCGAGCCATATCATTGGCTAAAGGATGTTTTCAAATCTTTTCTCACTAAACCGAATGGCTCCTTCACATGACCATTCTTATTTCCATTATAACTTTTGTATAGCTTAAGCAATATGAAGAGTAAATTTCATTTTGTTACCTAAACTATACCCATAATTACAAAAGCTCCCCTCTAGGATGCCTATTTACATCAAATTCCCAAATTATTATAGTGATATTTCATATCTTCCTTACGTGATACTTATTAGATGACAATTATACCTATATGATAAATGAAAAAAATAAAAAAATAGATTTAAGAATTTTAATTTCTTACGATTGACGTACTTGAAAAACTTATAGGACCCTAATGAATGGTCATATTTGAGCTATAATTAATTAATCAACAAATATATGTAGTTACCGTCAAAAAAAATATATATATATATGTAGGTTTTCATTTTTTTTTAATTTTTTGATGCTAAACCGCTAAATTTTTTAGTTTATTAGATTCTAATTATTGTTTAATCAAAGAAATGCGTAAAATAAAATTCTCGTCTTTTAATTATAGCAATAGAAAAATCCAAGGTTTTAAATGTCGTTATTGCTAGATAATGACCCAAGCTTGTTAGCAAAAGTGAAATATCACTCAATATCGCTATACATCGCCAATATCGCGATATATCGCTTGATATGGTGATATATCCCCCGATAAATTGTAAAATAAAAATTACACCTTGGATTTATAATCCCCCCTGGGGAAAGGGGATATATTGCTAGATATATCGAGGGATATATCGATATTTAAAACCATGGAAAAATCAGTAAAAGAAGTTTCATTGGGCAAAAAAAGCTAACAATGTTTTCGATTTTTTTAATATGCTATGTCTGACTCGTAGGAGGGGCAAAATTGCTAACATTTTTTGAAAGGAGATTTTGAAATTAAGCTTCCAGAACTTCGATAAGGCTGTAGATAGACATACTAGAGGGAAGGTTTTGTAATTGTAGTTATAGTTAAAGAAAGGAAATAAAATTTTCCCTTCTATGACAAAAAAAAAAAAAGTCTAGGTCTTGGTTTGTAGTATATGGTCTCTCCTACTCCATATTTTTTCTTCAATTAGATTCATGTTAAAATCAACAATATGATACTATTTTGCAGCGGGTTATATGATTATTTGAAAAGCTTTAGTTGTGTCATAACTTCTAAAAGCCTGGAAAAGTTGTATTACCACAAATTCAGGAAAAATAAAATAAAAAAGAAAAAAGAAAAGGAACAATGCAGTCATTTCGAAAGGTTAATGAGTTCTTTATAAATATTATCAAAGCTTATTTGCAACATGTTTTTGTTTTTTCTTCTATTTTGGGGAAGGAAAAAAAAAATTTTGCTTTCTTATTCTTATATTGTTCAGAAAAAGTCTGAAAATAGTGTCTTGATTTTTCACAAGACTTCAATACTTTCATCCTCACCTAGGGTAGTGGTCAAGTGACCACCAGCTCGGAGCTGCAAAAGAAAAAAAGATACTTTAATGTTCTCAAGTCTCGGCATTACTCATAGATATGCCTCTGCTTTTGCAGATCAGGAAAAGGGATGATGGATTCAAAGTGGTGATCGAAAGATGGAAGACATACGATGAAGATGGAATTTGAAATGTTTTATGGCATCCTTTTCGTTATCGAATAAGTGTAATGTGTCCATAATTACGTGATCAATCCCCGCCAGCTTGCCATGGTATTGGAGATGTTATTCCATGTGAGGCTGGCATTCTTCTTTGCAATCCCCAAGTTCAAATCCTATTTTCATGGACATTGAAAGTTACATTGTATAATTCAACTGCAAATTTGTGCATTTAATTTCGTTTTGTATTCAAAATCCCACAATGTTTTTGCGGAGGTACAAGATACAAATTAAGGTACAATCTTTGTAGGTACCAGACAATATTGCACTGTATCTATGAGATATTTCAGCACCAGGTACCATTGATACCATTCTATTGATAAAGTCTACAACAAAGGTACAATATTGCACACACCTATAATGAGCTCTCTGTCAAATCTCCCTTTGCTATGTTTTCGTGTTTTTTTTTCCTTTTCTGAAGGCTACCTGCATGCAGTTTCCTTTCCTAATCTTTGAAAGACCATCTTGAGTGATTCTTGAAATAGTAACCTGCGCCATCTGTACGGGATCTCAAGTGAAATCCACTTTTAAATATTCATGACCAGATGTGGCGCCATGTAGTCACGGTTTTTTGTTAGCACTATTTGTATGGCCTTAGCCTGAGCATTGTGTAGCATACGTAGGTAGGTACCTCATACACGGGATACTTTTGTTCTATAAAAAGTACTGTAAATAGTAAAGAATGGCTTCACCAGCAGAGATGATGTACCTGATCAAGGGGCAACATGACAAGCATCCTAGTGTTTTTTGGTAATTGTCTTTCTTGTACGTCACAAGGTTTTTATTCTCGGGATCCAGGATCGGATTGGTCCGAGCCGATCCCGATCCGAATCACCGATCCGTTACTGGATCGGCAGATCTTGGTCCGATCCAACTTTTGGATTCTCCTATGAAAAAAAAAAAAAAAAATTGGATCGGTTCTAATCGGCCGATCCGTACCGGTATCGGTTGGATTGGTCTGATCCAAAGCCAATTGAAAAAAAAATTGGATTGGTTGGATCAGTCCGATCCAGTCATTGGATCGGTCCGATCCAGTCATTGGATCGGACTGGATAGACATGATCGGCCAATCCATATTGTTTGGATCGGTCCAATCCAAAGCCACTTGATACAATAGTTGTATCCCACTTGATACAATAGTTGTATCGTGGCATGGGATCAGACCGGTCCTGGTCGATCCTGATTCGGATCGGTCGATTCGACATGGTACATAATTAAGGTATTCTATTAAAAATCCCTTGTTATTGATTATGCTCATTTCTCTTCGTTTGTTTTACAGATAAGGTTTTAAATGTCAATGTTGCTGGTCATGTTGTCAAGACTGGCAAGTGACATGTTGGCGACATGGAGAAAAAGGGTACCTTGGGAAACCTAGTTTTAAAAAATTTTGAAATTCTTCCTCGTGAAAATCAAAAAAATTTGAAATTTTTTTCCCTGACATTTAGAACCCTGATTACAAATGCCAACTCATTGGCATATGAAGGACATAAAGTTGTGTTGAAAAATACTTGTCCATGATAGTTGGTATTAGAGCAAGGGGTTGGAATGCCTGTTAGATGGATCACAGGCAATCCGATGTGATGTGAGACAACATTAGAAGACGAAATGGTATTTTCGCACCCCGGGCGCAAGCCTATGAAGCTTGCAATTGCAGGTGCAGCAAGGAACAACAAAAAGAAGGCACTACAACCGACGGAAAGGCATCACAAACTAGTGGCATACATGATGATATTGCTTGACTCAGCTAGCACATTGATGAGCTAGAGCAATACACGGACTCGCAGCTACCATGCCTAAATTGGAATAGTATGTGGTGCATCAGTTGTAAGAGTATGCTGGTACCTTGGAGCAGAAGCATTGAGGCATGAAAGACAGTTGTGGCACTCTATACAGTTGGAGAATCTTAGGTTACGTTTGGCCCAGCTTATATAAGAGCTTATTTCAGCTTATAGTTTATTAAAGCACTTTTTAAAATTAAAAGTGTGTTTCGTGATACCTAATGGGTAAGAGCTTACCTATATGCAATAGAGAAAGGTTACCCATAAGGAGAAGCTGTTGGGAACAGCTTCTCTTATAACTTATGCGGGAAGTTATTTCTAAACTTTGATAATATTTTTATAATACATGTTTTTCCCCTAAACTTCCACAAGCACTTAAATAAATATTATTGCTAAACTTTAATAATATTTTTATAATACCTATTTTACCCCTAAACTTTTATAAGCACTTAAATAAATGTATTTATCAAACGCTATTTTCTTCAAGTAAGTAGGTTCTTGTTGCTGTGGATAAGTGCTACCGCCACTTATCCAATGAGTGCTTATCTAGAAACACAAGCCGGGCCAAATGCAACCTTAACAAGGTCAACTTGCTTATGAAGGCGATTGGCTTGACAAATGCTACCAATTATTTTGAGGGCTCTAACAGTTTATAGGTTCTAGAGTCAAGGGCATTTGTAATAGAACAAATATATGAGAGTGTGGTAATATGATGAGTGGTGGAGTATCCTATCAACTCAAATAGTGATAAAATAATGAAGATTTGATCAAAAAGATTTAGTAGAGTGATTCAAGCAAAAGATTGAGATTATGAAGATTTGATTGAAGAAATTTAGATGATGGTTTGAATTTATTTCTTAATTAGAGATTAGGATTAGTTAATTTCTATATTTATCTTTGTGTCTTTTTTCTATTTAAATCCACAATGGGATCTCTTTGTAATCACCTTGCATTATCAATGAAATCATTTTTTCTTCATGATATCAGAGCAGACGATTAGCCTATGCAGATTGTCCCACTACTTGATCACTCTTTCCAGTGGGCGGTATCATTGCCGTCCACCGAGCACCATTATCCATGAGCCTAAGACACTTCTCTTACTATTATTATTTTTTTTCTTTTCAGCCCCTCATTACCATTTAGTTTTATCATTAAATAAATCTAGAGCATCTACAATGTCTGATATTCAACTTTCATTTTTTGCTGCACTGTATCAACTTTCACAAGCACAATTATTGATTTAGCCAAGAATCCCGTGGAGCAAAGACATCTTTTCGTTGAAGAACACCCAATAGATGGTTGCTTGAAAAGGTAAAGAAAGTCATTTGATCATTGAATAGTTGTCATCTCACCTTGTCCCTTGCTAAACTATTATTCATCATTGTCAAACCATTTTTTTTTTTGTTAGGGTTCAAACACTTTAAGTCGTCGGTTGTATGGAGAGAGAAGATTAAAAAAAAAAGAGAGGAAAATGGTGTGACCACAAAGAGCCCATTTGTTTGGCCCATAAGGCCCATTCCAGGACCGGTGATTCTTTTTGGCAAGACCAAATGCAAGATCCCGATGATCCTTTTTAAGGCCCAAAGAAGCCATTTTTCAAGGCTCGTGACCCCATTGGCAATGACTATAGGCAAGTTCACAGAACTATTGGCCCAAAGAGGGTCCATTATATTGTCAAAGAAGCTACTTTGGCTCAAAGAGACGTTGATCGATAAATGTCCATCCTCTTTTTGACCCATTGAGGCTCGTATTGTTCTCTTTCCATATAACACATCAACAAAGGTACATGATCGATGGCAATGACATCTGACAAGCACCACCATATGATCTACTGTAACTAAGCACCCCACTACTGCTGTAGACTTCTTGGCTAGGTGGAGCTTAGTTTCCTAACGCACTGGATTGGAGCTTTCTATTTGGCTGCTTATATTTGTTTTAGCTACTTCTGTAGTTAGGATATTTTGTTATTGCTGATGGCCTGTATGGTGTTCCTCATCAACTTCTCTTCTTCTTCCTTTGTACATTCTTTCTTTTCCTTCTTTCAATGATACATTTACCATTCCAAAAAAAAAAAAAAAAAACTCTTGTGGATTTTTTAAATCCCCTAAAGTTTGAGGGAGAGACTAATAGAACAAATATACGGTGAGTGGAGTATTCTATCAACTCAAGCAGTGATGAGATAATGAAGATTTGATCAAAAAGATTTAATAGTCTATCAACTCAAGCAGTGATGAGATAATGAAGATTTGATCAAAAAGATTTAATAGTGATTCAAGTAGAGGATTGAGATTATGAAGATTTGATTGGAGATTTAGATGATGGTTGGAATTTATTTCTTAATTAAAGATTAAAAGTAGCTAATTTCTATATTTATCTGTCTTTTTTCTATTTAAATCCCCAGTGGGGATCCCTTTGTAATCACCTTGAATTATCAATGACATCAATTTTTCTTCAATTTGGTGGTCCTTGAAATGCCAAGGAATTCAAGAACTTCATGTTTGACACAAAGCAATACTTTCGGATGATCAAATTAAGAATAAGAGGAGGTAAACATGTCAACAACAACTATGTAATATCCAGTGATGCCAAAGTTATGATGGCGTACTTGATATGTGAAATTTCAATTGTGAAGGTGCAAAATCAATACCTGGGAGGACCTTAAGATCGAGTTCTTTTTTAAGAATGTAGAGTTCATTGCAAGGCAGAACTTGTGTTGACTTCGCCACAATAACACATGCATGAGAATGCTAATCAATTATTGGTCTTGATGTTGGATATTAAGGATTTTCCAGGGAAAGACAAGCTATTCTCCTTGGTAGCGCTCTGAATTTTTGGATGCAGATAGAGTTGTAGAGATATCATGTCCAAGACTTGATTATTGAATAGGAGGCGACTTAGCAGTTGATAGACTTTACACTAGTAGGGATGTTTCCAACAAGAAGTGTACTACAGGTGCTTCAAGGAAGTTAAAAAAAAACACGTGAAGGGAAATGGGAGGTAGAACAAACAGAAGCCAACATCGAAGAGCTTTTCAGGAACCATGGCAGGTTCTAAGCAAATAACGCGCTTCCTGTGTAGAGCTTCATAGGGTTACGGCTTTCCCGCAATAACGGGCCCTCAATGCCTTCCAAGTTATGGTTGCTCATGCAGCTAAGTACGTTGAAGAGTCAGAAAAGGAAGATGATGAATATTGGAAGGGAGCCGTTCAAGTAGTTAAAGCCTGTAGATACCACTTATGGAACAGCCATGTGGACGGTTGTTCTCGTGTCACGCCGCCACAGTGAGTGACTTCAGTGATACAACTTTCGGTTTTAGGAGTGGGAAATCTTGGGCCTATGGATTGGAGGTTTGGGATAGAGGCCCGCTGCTCGGGTCCCCACCTCAGTAGCCACGCTCGAAGGAGGATCTTGGATGCCTAGCAGAGTTCTAACGAACCTTTACTCGCAGCAATATTTTTACGCCCACTTATGAGAGTAAACAAGACGACAATTGTGTGAGGAGACTACTCATCATCACTCACACGAAACCCCTCTCGCCCTACCAGGATCCCTCGAGTGTACTCTACTCCTTCCCACCAATCATTACGTCCCTGACTCCACAACACGCGAAACCCCACCTACATTATTGGCGACTCCGCTGGAGAGCTTTTTTGATGGCAGGAGGTCAAAGAAAGACGAATAGCCAGAATCAGCAGGACCCGCCCTTACCACCTAAAAGTCAGGGCGATTCCTCTGTCCCCCAAATGGCGAGGAGTGAGGGTAATCAAGGCGACCTTATCAATTAGAACGCCTATTTAGCGACCGTACAGGAGTTGCTTAAAGAGATGACACAACGCCCTCAAGTAATGTCCCGCCTTAACAATGAGGTGGAAGTAAGGTGACCTACGCCTGAGGCGACCCGAGTGCTTCCTATCCTGCGACAAATTTGGGCAATAAGCCTTCGACATATGTCACTTTGGAGGATGTTCAAGCCATGCTGAAAAAGCGGGGAGCCTACTTTTCTGTGGCTACCAGTTCCAACATGGATGTTCGTCCCCCGTACCCAGCCGATATCCTCAAACACACCTTCCCCATCGAATATGTCAGCACGTCGTTTCCCTAATACGACGGATGGACTAACAATGCCAAGGAACACGTCAATTGGTTCATCGACCCCTTGGGCATCCGCGTCGTCAACAAGGACATACGTCTTCGTGAGTTCTCAAAGTCCCTTACTGACCATGCCTATTCATGGTACAACAATCTGCAACCCGGATCAATACATACCTGGGAAGAGATGACAACTCGCTTCATACAAAAGTTCTTTGACGTCAAGGAACAGATCATGTTGTTTGACCTTAGCAGGACCTATCAACAAGGCGACGAAGGACTAGTCACCTATGTTAAGAGATTCTGTGATAAGACCCTAGAATGCCATGTGCCTATAGTAGAAGAAAAGTTAGTCCAGCTGTGCATAGGCGGAATGGAAAGGTCCTACAGAGTGGTACTGAAAAATATAGGTATAGTAATGTTCACCAAGTTGCTGGAGTCGGGTAGAAAGACTAGCGTATCTATAGTTATTTCTGACAAGAGTACCATGAAGGGAGAACAGTGGTGGCCGCTGTTGATAGTTCACTGAATCAGCGAAGTGAGGGGCGACCAAGGCGCCCTTGAACGGATTCCTCGCCGCTTCCACCACTCCCATGCAAGATAGAGGAGGCCGAGGCGATACTGGAGAAGTGGCTCCAGAATGGGATCATCAGGTTACCTTACGTACAAACACTACCAACAGAGGAATAGAAGAGGGCGACGATCTATTACAAGTTTCATCGCCTCACCACACATCGCATTCGCGATTGTTACACATTGAGGCGTATATTGAAGGAAAAGTTGAAGACGGGCATCTTGCAGCTAAACGAGCCTTGACCTGCTGGATTGGTGCATGAAGTCCCGCTTCCTCGACTATTGGGAAAGGAAAACGTTAACATGGTTTCTTTGAAGGCCCTCCCTCCTATGGAAGAGGAACCACTATATTTGTAGAGAGCCAGCCCAGGAGATTCCTGCGCTGGAGAGTCGCTCCTCTGACCCCTCTATGGTCAACACGTTGGTCAATCACCCGAAGTTTTGCCACTTCTTTGATGAATTGGGCTTTTCTTTGCCTACCCATCATGCGGCAACAAGAGCCCTGATGACTATAATTGAAGAGCACGACGCACGATGCTTCGAAGCCACGATGACCACTCATTGGTCGTTTAAAGGCGCTCTCTCCATCGTCATCTTCACGG
The DNA here is from genome assembly GCA_031762675.1 of Pachysandra terminalis. Taxonomy (NCBI): domain Eukaryota; kingdom Viridiplantae; phylum Streptophyta; class Magnoliopsida; order Buxales; family Buxaceae; genus Pachysandra; species Pachysandra terminalis. Next base: position 19,897,385 of record JAUPMG010000014.1, read on the forward strand.
AGGATGATATGGAATATCCCTACCACAACCACAACCGACCCTTGTACGTCACCGCCAAAGTCCACGGTGTCTAGCTGAAGAGAGGCTTCTACGACCCCGGCTTTGGAATCAACATCATTCCAATGGAGATCATGCGTGCCATCAGGTACCCGACTGGGCTCATAACTCACCAGTCTATATCAGTGATCGGCTTCAGGGGTATCACTTACAACAACCTCGGTTATTGTACAATCGACTTGAGCATTGGCCTATTCAGAGTGCCAGTAAGGGTCAATGTCATCGATACCGACACCAACTACCACTTGCTGCTAGGACGAAATTGGTATCACAAGTTCGAAGCAGTGCCATCCACGTACCACCAATGCATAAAAACCACTTTAATGGGTGATAGTTAAGGGTACTAGCAATGACAGAATCCTTTCCACGAGAAGAAACATACATGGCGGACGCTGTCTTCTATGAAGAGTTGGCCTATGATGGCGAAACCTCGACACAACCCCCACGAGATGTGCCATTACCCGCATGGGATCCATAAATAAATGACATGCTTGAACCCCACCAGTCCCCTCGCAGGAACAAGAGATCAGGGGGCAGTAAACTCGTATGCATAACTCCTCAACTAGAGGACGGCCTATCAATTATGACGCCATGAGGGACCTTCAGCGATGGAGGGTCCCAACCATTCTCGAATTCCACAGTGTTGCGAAGTCCAACATGACCTGATTGTACTGCCACCTGATATAATCTTGGAGCTTTCACACGATAGAGAAAAAGGCGGTATTGGAGAAACTTGAGATAATCGATCTAGCAAGAGGGGACGTACAAAGCAAGCTGGTCAGCATGAGCAAAAGCCACAATCAAGAAGAAAAAGAGACCCTAGTTTTATTACTATCAGAATTTGAGGATTGTTTCGCGTGGTCTTACGATTAGACGCTTGGTCTTGACCTTGCACTGGTCACGCATCAGATGAACCTCGCCCAGGAGCATAGACCGGTAAAATACGCACCGAGGTAGAAGAACAAATCAAAGCAGAAGTAGAAAAATTATTACATGCAGGCTTTGTTAAACTCATCCAACACCAAACTAGGTTAGCTAGCATAGTGCCGGTGAAGATAAAGAATGGTCAGATAAGATGTTGTATAGACTTCAGAGACTTCAACAAAGCTTGTCCAAAGGACGAGTTCCCTTTGTCGAACATGGACTTACTGGTCGATACCGCTGCTGGCCATGAAATTGTAATGACCCAGAAAATTTCGATGTGCAATGAAGAGTAACATGAGTGAATTGCCCAATGATAAGATTAAAACTAGTAAAGACTAGTGAAATGTGAATAATGATAATTGATTAAATATTTGTTGTGTGAATTTAGTACGAGGAACCTTGCAAAGGAATTAGAATGGTGAGTTGAACCTTGAACCAACCGGTTTCCCAGACTTAAGTGAAACCCAACCCTTGTGAACCGACTTATGAAACCTATAAGTAGTTCTTTTATCCCTTAAACCCTATATGTTTTGCTGCTGGAGATTGGAGAGGCTGAGCAAGAACAAGAAACCAAGTGGAAAGGCAAGAGGTCAAATGGAAGGACGCCAAGCACAAGGAAGCAGCGACTCCAATGACCCGCAGGTGAGTGAATTCTTCAATTCATGAGTATTAATGTGTTGTTTGTTCAGCTAGAACTTGTAAAATTTAGGGATTCTAACTCCTATGGTATAAGATTTGGATTTAGAGATTAATAATATCTTTACCCCTTTCCTAATAGGGTAATATTACAATTAGGAATCCCATTGCATAACTCCAGGTTGATCCGAGTTGATTTCGCTTAGAAAGTTAGACTTGGAGTTCGTGAAGGAAGTTTGGTTCACGTCCGTCGATGAACCCATTGGTATACCAACAGGTTTGCCGACAGGGACTAGGAGACTTAAGATTATAGTCGTCGGTTGACCCATCGGCATACCGCCGAGTCCACCGACAGTGAAGTTTGTCTGAGATTTATTAGTGCGTCGGTGGACCATCGGTATACCGCGGAGTCCACCGAAGGTGACGTTTTTCTGAGATTTATTAGTGCGTTGGTGGACCATTGGTATACCGCCAAGTCTACCAACAGTGAGGTTGTCTGATGTTTATTAGGGTTTCGGTGGACCATCGGCATACTGACGAGTCCACCGACAATGCAGGTTTTTGGTGAGGTTTCGTGAGGACCTCTAGGGAAGAGGTGAGTTACTACCCTTTCCCGAGTATTGACCACCTTTGAGAGACTTATTAGCACCGGGGAGTGGGGTTAGTATGTGAGAGGGAGCGAGAATACCCTTGGGTTTGGATCTGTCTGTGAAGAGTTAAGTTGTGGTTAGGGAATAGACCAGCATCCTACCTGCCTGTCCACCAGTAAGGATGATTCTTAGGTTTACTAGGCGGTGAAATAGAATGGATAGGAAGGAGATTAGAACAGACCTAGTCTTGGCCAGTTAACCATTGCGCCAGTAATGGGTTATAAGTATTCTCCCTCATGTGTAACTACCTCTGGTACAACAAGGTGTGAGTGAGTGTTAAACATTGTGACTAACTAAACTAGTTAACGAACTTCAGTATGCACATGATGAACTACATCCATAAAGAGTATTAGTGAGAGCTGGTTGAGTGTCAGAATGACACACCTAATGAATGGAGAATATGAAATTAAGACTTAGTATTGACAACACGTGAATGTTAGGACTATGTAAGTAAGGGACTCACGATTTGAGTGATAAGTAAGTGAATCGTACGATAAGAATAGTGGCACTGTGATATCAGAATAACAATTATGATGGTAAGATGAATAGCACTTTGGTTAATATGATGGTTCATAAGTAGTTGCAAATTATGTTTCATTACTACATTTGAAGTGTGACTCGATGAATGACAATGTTCTTATGCGATTACATATTCATGACAATGTGTGAATTACTTGATGACTGAATTGTGCATACTCCTTGGTATGTAGACATGGAAGTGTGAAGATTTGAATGGATGAAGCTGTTTATGTAATGGAATAATTTTCCTTTATTGCATTAGATAAATGTTAATGAATAAGAATACTATTGCATTTCTTAATGACTTCATGGTTTGGAGGACCACATCTGGATGAGATTCTAGATAAAGTCATTGGTTAATACAAATGATGTGAATACCCTGAGAGGGGTAAGGTTTGCTGGAGGGCTAGATGTGTCCATCTTACCCAGAGTAAGTTAACTACTGATGGTTGTGTGGTGTGAGGGATCACAAGGGAGAGCCTTGTGATGTCCCTAGTTTGTCCCGCAATAAAAAGTAAAGGTGGGACTTGACCTCCCATGGGTTGGAAATCCCTAAAACTACAGGGTACATGTAGAATCTACTGTTTGTCCCCATAGTCCATAGCGAGCCATGGAGTACCCAGACTATTGGTGGGATGTAACAGGAATAAGAACTCCGTTTCCATTCTCGTAGCAATTGGTGGTCCAATAGATTCAGGGGTATCATGGTGGGAGCAATACGGATCAAGTGTAAACCTCAACCAATACAATATCAATAGCATGCATAACATTTGTACTTGTGTGAATTGTGAATGTGGAAAGAGGGAGATTTGACTCTCTTAAGAATGATCATGGAGCATCCTGCATCATGTAATTGCATAGGTATGAGGGGACTTGCATGCATATAACCCAACCCCGTGAGAATGGAAGAGTGAATTGCATTTCTGGGTGAATTGTTTTGGTGAGTGACAGTTTCGGTGAATGACTGTAAGTAAAGTAAATAGATGTTAATTTAGTGTTATATAGTGTTAGAGATGTAGATTCTGTGATTACGATTTTAGCTCTGTTAGATGTAGTTGATGAGTTATAGTTTGATAAACCAACTGTGGAACGCGGATCACAACAATAATAAAAGCAATAACTCTTATTAAACCATCAGCGTGCAGAAGTAAATTAAAACCAATTACATCAAATCAATGACTTCAGAAGAGTCAATGAGTCTAAACAACACAAACGGAATTTAGCTATTTTATTACATTCAACAAACTCCAAGAAAACATAAACACATTGTTCATAACAGAAGATAAATGAACTGCAACCATTAGCCCAAATTCCATCCTCATCACATCTCAACCTGCAACATGAAAAGTTGTGTGAGCTTTGAATGCCCAGTAAGAATCATAATTGTCACCCACAGACATAACATTTATAAATATGTCAGGCTCGACCATGTCATGCATGAAAAAACAGACTAAAACCAAATACAACGATCATATAATACACTTAAATGGGATAGAAACATAATCTTGTCACATATATGAGTAATGAAAGTAATAGGCATAAAAAAAAAATAATTATAGTACAAGGTGAGATGAATGAATGCAAATGCACCATGATGATCAGCACAAGTGATGCAACACACAGCATGAATGCAAACTAATGCATTTCCTAGCCCGGTGATCAGCCGGTTGCAAGTTACCTTAGCATCCATTTTACTACAGCTGGATGACACTCTCTTATCAAGTAATAACAATTACAGGGCATCCATTTTAATACAACTGGATACCACTCTCTTAAATCCCATGTGTACATCATGGTTTTGTAGGACTTTCAACCTACGGGGGCCAATTCCCCTAACTATTTTTCATATATTCCAAGTAACATTGGCATCCACTTTAATATAGCTGGACGAGACTCTCAATTCCCGTAGCTATTTCTCATGTATGTTCCTCATGCATAACAATGCATGGATGGGTTACTCTAAAACCAGTCACCATATCTCATAGGAGTCCTCGTAAGGAACCCTACCATTCCACCTCCAAACACTTAACATCTCACAACCTACAAGTATGCATGCAACCATCACATTAGGATTCCCATGATAATTCCCATCAGAAACTATCCGCGTGCCCATACACGCGGATAATCTGTCGGGGACCATCATAGGTATCCTAGTCACCAAATTAGTAGGATTTGCTATGATAACATCTTTCGGAAGCTATCCGTGCGCCCATACACACGAATAATCCGTTGGATGCCATCACAGTATCCTTTCCACAAGTACCAATACATAATAAATCATAATTTAAAATATAAACCAACTAACATCTTGTCACATCCCAAACTTTAAGGAAATTCACGTGAGAATCCCTTAGGTTCTAAATATGACTCTCACCCCAATTTACATCTGGAGTGGAAATAATATAGAGCCAAACCATAAGAAATAATATAAAACTTCTAAAATAATCTTTACTGAAAATAATCAAATAAAACTAAGTCTATTACATCCAAAACAACTAAGTAAATCACAGCGGAAAACAATTAAAAATATCCTATTCTCATGCTTCAAATCAAATCCCTATTAACTAACCTATCTAATAATCAATTACATAAATCTTAAGAAAGTAAACCTATTACATATTCTACTGAAAATAAGCAAAAAAATTCTAATTATAACTAATGTCTTCATCTTTGCCTTGATCTCCATCTTGATCCCCGTGGTCCTGCTGTCCACTAACTAAAGATCCTGAAATTGTTATGCTCAAAGGTGGCAACTACACTTAGCTCAATAAATAAGTCAATTAAACCGTATTTAAGATTGAAGTAGGGTCAAAGCCACTCTCCAATGATAATCCATAGACTAAACAAAAATACATGCAATGATATGAAATGTGATATGATCATAACATATGCAACGTGCTGGTTCAATTATTAATGAATGCAATGCATGCTCATGCAACAATGAATGGGTAATCACCAAGTGTGATTCATGCAAAAACATATGTTGTGCAAATATGCATGCTATTCAGAATTCGAATATTATAAGCCCCACACTAGACCAATCAAATACTAAGAAGGATGTCGTATTGAACCATCCCCTCTATACGGGTTACTCAAGTAAGATATTCTATGTGCGCATCATAGTTTTAAGGGGCTTCGACCAAGAGGGCACAATTTCCCCACTTATTTTCGGTCACAGGAATATAACCAATGCGTCAAAAATATGAACAAAACCACAGCGAGTCATACACTACCCGAATGCCAACAAAATTTCACACGGCATCCGTTACGTATAATACGCTATCGAGATGAAAATAATGTGGTATATTGGGATCGCGACTCCCTTAACCTATGCAAATCATTCCATCCGGGACTTCCTCACCATATCATGATATTTAGATCGCAATAACTCTCGGTTAAATCATAATCTTCAACCTATGTGAAGATATAATGGTGTATTCAAGCACATGACCAAGTACATGGTCAATAATGCAATCAAGCTTATGCTGTGCAAGTATAGTGTTTGTGCACATTAACTAAGCATTCAATATGTAATAACCCAACAAAAATATACGACTAATTTGTAATTAATAAAAGTGTAGGAGTTAGGGTGTAATTAAAATAGGTTCTATTTTATTCGGCCTTTTATCGTGAAGATTGCTAGTTTCTAGGCAAACTGGCAGGCTATCGGTGTACTGGTTAGCCTACCGATGAACCCAGGGGGCATCTGGTTGGCAACCTGTGTACCGGTTAGCCTATCGGATACCCTAGGTTTTGTGACAACACTGGTTAGGCTGCCGGTAGGACAATCGGTGTGCCAGTTAGCCTATCGGGCCACAACGTGCCCACGATGGGGCCACTGCCTAGCCTGCCAGTGGCCAATCGGTGTAACGGTTGGGCTACTGATGTGCCTCGGTGAGCCTATCTTTTTGTTTAAGACCCTCTGCCTAGGCTGCCCGTGGCAACCGGTGTGCCGATTAGCCTACTGGTGAGCCGGTTTTTCCTGGTCAGATCACGTGTATGAATTTGATGGTTTGATTGCTATGATTTGGTTTTTAATTGATTTTTATTGAACTTATGATATGATTGATGATCTTATAACATGAATTATTGGCTGATATGATTGATTAATGAATTATATGTGTTTTACCATGAATTATTCATGATTTGACTTGATTTAAATGCCATAAAGCATATACCATAACTATTACTCTCATATTGATTATTTAGAATTATTACACAATTGTACACATGATTGTATGCTTAGTTAGTGTGCACAACCACTACACGTGCACAGCATAACCTGATTGCATTATTGACCATATTGCTAGTCATATGCTTGACTATACCATCAGATCTTCACATTAGTTGAAGATTATGATTTAACTGAGTGTTATTATGATTTGGACATCATGATATTGGTGAGGAAGTCCTAGGTTGACTATGGACTATTTTATATCATTACATGTGTTGAGGGATCGTACATCCCAATAGACCAATCTATTCATGGTGAGAGTGATGATCCCAATATACCAATTAATTGAGTGAAATTATGTTAGTAGATCCGCTAATGTATGGATCACAAAGGAGAAGTTCACATTATGGCACCTTGGGATTTGTCCCTATGATCGCAAATAACTGAGGCTTGTGACCTCTAGGTCGAAGCTCCTAGAAACTATGATGCGCACATAGAATAATCCAACTATCACGTTGCCATGCATTGGGGAATGAAATCACATTGTGGGACATTCTTGGGTATTGGATTCAGATCTGATGTGAACATACACTAATCGAAGCCAAACAGCATGCATTAATTGCATATCATATTCGTGTGCATGGATTACACGTGGTAATCATAATTACTGTTGCATGAGCATGCATTGCATACATTAATAATCTGACTAGCATCACATTGCATTCACTGCACATATACATTGCATATGTATCATGTTATTGTTGTTTAGTTTATGGATTATCATTGGCGAGTGGCCTTGACCCTATTCCAATTTTAAATACAGTTTAATTGACTTATCTACTGAGCAAAGTGTAGCTGGCGCCTTTGACCATAACAATTTCAGGATCATTAGTTAGTGGACAGTAGGACCATGGTGATCAAGGTGGAGATCGAGAAGATGATGAAGACCTTAATATTTATTAGGATCGTTTGCTTATTTTTAGTAAAATATGTAATAGGATTTATTTACTTAGATTTATGTAACTGATTATTAGATATGTGAGTTAATAGGGATTTGATTTAAGCATGAGAATAGGATATATTTTTATTTGTTTTCCGCTTTGATTTACTTAGTTATTTTGGATGTAATAGACTTAGTTTTATTTGATTATTTTCAGTTAAGATTAAGTTAGAAGTTTTATATCTATTTCCTATAGTTTGGCTCTATATTATTTCTACTCCCGATGTAAATTAGGGTGAGAGTCATACTTTGAACCTAAGGGATTCCAACGTGAATTTCCTTAAGTTTGAGATGTGACACAATAAGTGTACAATAGTGAAATAAGTCCTAAATAATCAATGTAAGTGTATAAATAATGGTATATGCTTAATGGTATTCAAATCAATCAAATCTTGAGTAATTTATGATAAAACATGTAAAATTATCGATCACTCAAATCAGCCATCCAATCATGTCATAAAATCATCAAAAACATCATATAATTAATTAAGATTAGTTGGGAAGTCAAACCATTACATAACAATCATCAAAAAATCCTTAGTTAGCTCAGGCTAACCGGCACATCGGTTCTGTTTGGCAGGCTAACCAGACAGGGACATGACTGACCGGCAGGCTAACCGGCACACCGGTTGACCACCGGCAGTCTAAACAGTGGGTTCAATTTCAATACAAAGGATCACTTAGACTGACCGGCAGGCTAATCGGTACACCGGTTGGCCACCAGCAGTCTAAACAGAAGCACACCCTGAGGTCACACTGTGGCCCTGTAGGCTAACCGCTACACCGGTAGCCTAAACAGTGCCACCAAACAACACATGGGGATCCAACAGGCTAACCAGTTCACCGGTAGGCCGCCGGATTCCCCCTGGGTCCACCAGTAGGCTAATCGGCACACCGGTAGTGTCACACCCCAAATTCGAGATATAGGATCTCGAGGATTCCAAGGGTATAACCTTTAGATCCACCACGTGGAAACGGATAAACAACACATAACCAACCCTTACTTGGTTGAATCAGAGTATCAATAAAATAAACACCAACAAAAGTCTCTTAAAAGTTAAAACCATAACTCAACTAAAGCATGTTGAGCATCAATCCACAATAAAGTAATTATAAATTTTATTACAACTTTTGGCCACATGGGGTCAAACCAAAATACAATAAAAGTAACTAAAGTAAATCAATAGTCTCAAGAACATAAGTATCTCAACATAAACTCTCCTCCAGTAGCCAGCCAGGGTCAGACAATCCGATCACCTGTAGAGATAAGGATCAACTGAAGCCTAGTAGAGAAATCCAACGAGACTACAATATCTATTTTTATGCATGCATAATAATACAGTTAATTCATGCATTTCAATTATCATATAATAACACAGTAGAATGTATGTTAAACATATCCTCAAACAATATTTCACATATTAGTATGCTTTTTACAACATCATATGAAATCACAATTCACATGGAAATCACACAAGATCATATTATAGCAAAGTCAATGATTTACCATTCCCATAGTCCCACTATGTTAATACGGCCCACATGATCCGATTATGTTCAACCAGATTCCACATGGATCTACCATGTTCCAACAACACACATACATGCACTGACATGGTCCCACCATGTGACACAAAACAAGGATTATAGCAATTACATAGTCCCACTATGTTCCACAACGATATTGATGTGGATTCAATTATATCAAACCACTCGCAATAGGAAGAATCCTTGTAGGATAGTACTATGTTGAGGGTGTCGAACCTCAAGGATTGTGTTGGTTTGATTCTTAGACTAATTAGGATTAATACTAAATTGAATAGTGAAAAGAAAGAATTGTTGTTGTGTATGAAAACTAGAAATTAAGAATGCAAGTAAACAATTATAAAATTGGATTAAAGTTGAATTGAGGAAGGCTAGGGTATTGAATTCACCATTACTAATGACCGTGGATGATCCTATTAATTTTAGGGTAGTTCTAATTATATAAGATACAAATTGTGTGGCTATAAGCATACATCAATGTCACAAGAAAGAACATCCTAATGGGAAATAAGTGCAACCCATCTTCAGTTGGCACGGATCGTCCGCTTATCCACTATGTTGCGGCAAGATCCGTCTTCCCTAAGCATGGATTGTCAAATTGCCTACTCGGATGTAATTAAGCACCGTTGCACATTCATTGTATTTGTAATCACAGAAAATAAACACAATAGAATTCAATCAAGATAAACAAATTGTAAGACAAGAAAAATGCTGATCAAAATTGAGTAAATCCTTAACAATGATTGTTTAACAATCCTCAAGAACATACAACTATCAAATATAAAGAACAACCCTAAATTAATAGATTCAATCCAATGCCAAAAGGAAAAGGCTACATCAATTCCCCAGAAAGGGTTTAGTTACTCATAAGAAGGGTGGAAATCACCTCGATGTGGGAGAAATCCCTCTTCCTTGAGCTTCCTTGCATCTACCCTTGTTCTCCTCTTCTTCCTCCTCTTAGCCAAACTTCAAAACCTCCAAGAACAAGCTCCAAACCCTCCAATGAAAATTTGAATCTCTTGTTTTCGTGCCTCTCTTCCCTTCTTAAATAAAACCTAAAATTTCCTAATCTCGCAGGCCCTGTTTGGCCCACACTTGTTTCCACCAAAAATGAGTATTTTCGGCTTTATTTTCGGATGCCCAGAACAGCCCCCTTGCACTCGGTTGTGACCCGGAAAACATTGGAATTGGGATATGGCTATTAGATAAAACGTTGTAGGGTTTTGTGTCCTCTTTCCAACACACTGAAGATCAGGTCAATCTGATATCAGAGTTGAGAGATAATGTACAAAACATGACTGCTGGGTCATGTTTCCAGAATTTTGACTTGATCTCCTCTTGTCCAAGGTTTGCAAAGCTTAAGCACTTTAAGTCAGATTCAACCCTTCTTTAATAAGAAATTTCCCAAGCATTGCTAAACCTGCAAAATATCATAATGCAATATTTTTTTCACTTAAGCATAGCTCTAAGACTAATGGGCATGAGTAGTAGGTCTAAAAGTGCAAGTGATACGCACTTATCACACCCCCAAACCTAAACTTTGATAGTCCACGAGCAAAGAAAGAATTAAACTATTGCATTCCTAATCATCCATTCATACGATTTCCATCATTAATTGAATTTCTGAAATTAATTGATTACATCAACAGTTTGGAGATAACATTTCAACCAAATGAATCAAACCCTGAATCACCTAGATTTAATCCTAAATGACCCACAATGCATCTAAAAAATTTATTCACTCTCATCCAGTTCAAATACACAAATTCAAGCTCTTGAAAACAGGCAAGTGATCGTGAGATAGCAATAATCATGATACAATGCTAAATAGTTATGAACAACAAAGTATGGAAAGATTCTATCAGTTCACAAAACAAGCTACTCATGCTCTTACCACTATATACATTCATCTCTTATTCTTGCAAAACAAGTAGCATGTGCATTGCCCGATTCTTATACAACTGCCTAAAAGATCCATGTAACGAGCTTTCAACCAATGGTCCCATTCCAGATGGTTCAGTGCATTAGGTGTTAGAACACCTGTCGGATCTAATTGCTCAAATCAAATAGGCTACCGAACCAAACTGGCTACTCATTCAAATATATCTATACTAGTGACATGTGTAATGTTCAGCTCTTATATAGCTTCCTAGAAGACCCATGTAGCAAGCTTTCGACCAATGATCCCATCCCAGTTGGTTCAGGTCATTAGGTGACAAGCACCCCTAGGGTCTAACAGCTCAAGTCAGTTAGCTACCGAGCCAAACTAATCACAGACCATGCTAATTCTCTTTTGTTTTCTTTTCTCTCTTTTTTTTGTTTTTTAATATCAACTAGGAGAGATTCATGATAATAACAAGAGCATAAGCACCTTATTAAGTTGAACTTACAAAATCAAGCATACCATGGTGTTTACACTACATTCGCATTTAGTCAAAATTAAGGCTTCGGTGCAGTGTAATATGCAGGGCCAGAATAGTGTATTTAATACCAGATAAGGCCAGAATGAGTTCCAAATGCCTGTGTGTCCCTAGAAATGAAATCCAAGCAATCTAAGGCACATCCAATTGATTAAAATCATATCCTAATGTGATAGTCTCAACATAATTTCAAAATGTTTGCATTAATGACGTCAAGAATGACATCCATCCTTCTATTCCACACAATCACACCCCCAAACCTAAATCCTACATTGTCCTCAATGTAAACAATAATGCACATGGGGATACGATTAGAGGGGATCAATACAACCTGATGGATGGCAATCAAGATGTTGCCCAAGGAATGATGATGGAGTCCACACAATCACACCATTCTTTATTGGGATTTATCTACCCTTTTATTTCTGTATTTCTATAAAGCAACTATGAAAGAAACTAAAAAGTGTGTAAGAAAACTTAACAATAAAACAAATGAAACTAATAAAGAAATGCAATAAAATCAAAAAACTATACTGAAATGAAAGAAATGCAATAAAATCAAAAAACTATACTGAAATGAAAGAAATGCATGGGTTGTCTCCCATGAAGCGCTAAGTTTAACGTCTATAGCTAGACGAGACTAGACTCTCTCTCTCAGTCAAGATAGATGGGGTCCATCAAATTGACGGACTCAACATCTTCATTTTGCACAATGCCCTCAATGTAGGGCTTCAACCTCTGACCATTCACCTTAAACAAGCTACCATCCTTGGGGTTCTGAAGTTCAACAGCTCCAAGAGGAGACACTGAGGTGATAATAAAAGGACCATCCCATCTAGAACGGAGCTTACCAGGAAAAAGGCGGAGTTTTGAATTAAACAACCACACTTTTTGACCCAGTTCAAAGGATTTGGGTAAAATATATCGGTCATGGAAAGCCTTTGATTTCTCCTTATAAATCCGGGCATTGTCGTATGCATCCCTACGTAGCTCCTCAAGCTCATTTAAGTGGAGCTTCCTTTGTGAGCCAGCCAAATTCTTGTCAAAATTAAATTGCTTGATTGCCCACATAGCCTTGTGTTCTAGTTCAATAGGGAGATGGCATGCCTTACAGTAAACAAGCCGATATGGTGACATACCAACCGGTGTCTTGAATGCGGTCCGGTGTGCCCAAAGTGCATCATTTAGTCTCAAAGACCAGTCCTTTCGGTCCGGTCTAATGGTCTTTTCCAAAATGTGCTTTATTTCTCTATTGGACAATTCTACTTGGCCACTTGATTGGGGATGGTAAGGAGTGGCAACCTTATGAGTGACAGAGTACTTAAGTAGTAAGGTTTGGAGGAACCAATTACAGAAATGTTTTCCTCCATCACTTATAATTGTCCTAGGAGTACGAAACCTACAAAAGATGTTACTTTGAATAAACTTAACAACTGCCTTATGATCGTTGGTTTTGGTTGCCAAAGCTTCTACCCACTTTAAGACATAATCCAACACCACTAAAATATATTCACATCCAAAAGAAGGTGGGAAAGGTCCCATGAAGTCTATACCCCATACATAAAAAATTTCTACAATCAAAATGGGGTTTAAAGGCATCATGTTCTTTCGGGATATGGCCCCAAGTCTTTGGCATCTTTCACATGCCCGAAAAAACTGATAAGCATCCTTAAACAGTGCAGGCCAAAAGAAACCACATTGTAATACCTTGGATGCCATCTTTTTGGCACTAAAGTGTCCTCCACAAGCCAAAGTGTGGCAAAATGTAAGAATACTGTGGAATTCACCTTCAGGCACACATCGATGGATGATTTGGCCAGCACAGTATTTGAATAACTGTGGATCTTCCCAAAAGTAAGACCGAATTTGTGTAAAGAACCGATCCTTCTCTTGTTTAGACCAATGAGAGGGAATCTTACCAATTGCTAAGTAACTGACAATGTCGGCATACCAAGGTAGCTCCCCTTTAGTTATCTCAAACAGTTGCTCATTCGGAAAGGAATCATGAACTGGTATAATTTGAGATGACTCAAGGATGATCCAAGAAAGGTGATCAGCCATGAAATTCTCACTTCCCTTCTTATCATGAAATTCCAAATCAAATTATTGTAATAAGAGAATCCATCTAATTAGTCGGGGTTTGGTTTCCTTTTTAGCTAACAAGTGTCTAAGGGCCGCATGGTCAGAAAAGACAATTACCTTGGATCCTAAGAGGTAGGAGCAGAATTTGTCCAGGCAAAGATGACGGCTAGCAACTCTTTCTCGGTAGTAGTGTAATTCACTTGAGCATCAGAAAGAGTTTTGCTAGCATAGTAGATGACATAAGGGAGTTTTCCCTCACGCTGTCCCAAGACAGCACCCAATGCATAATCGGATGCGTCACACATGATCTCAAAAGGAAGAGACCAATTGGGAGGCTTCATAATAGGGGCGGAGGAAAGGAGAGAACGAAGCTTCTCGAATGCCTCAAGACAAGCTTTATTAAAGTTAAATGGGATGTCTTTGGCAAGAAGATTACACAAGGGTCATGCTATCTTGCTAAAGTCCTTGATAAAGCAAAGGTAGAAGCCATGCTCTATCTACTTCACTGAAGCAGGTGGTGGAAGATTAGAAATCAATTCCATCTTTGCTTTATCTACTTCTATCCCTCTCTTGTACACAATGTGTCCCAAGACTATTCCCTCCTGAACCATAAAATGGCTCTTTTCCCAACTTAATATCAAGTTTGTCTCCTTACAGAGTTGAAGCACAAGAGATAGATGCTGGAGACAAATGTCAAAAGAGGATCCAAAGATAGAAAAATCATCCATGAATACCTCCAAGAACTTCTCAACCATGTCCGAGAAGATAGACATCATACACCTTTGAAATGTCGTAGGTGCATTGCATAACCCAAAGGGCATGCGTCTATATGCAAAAGTACCGAAGGGACAGTTGAAAATTGTCTTTTCTTGGTCTTAGGGGTCAATGGCCACTCGGTTATAGCCGGAATATCCGTCTAAAAAGCAATAATAGTTTTGACCCGCAAGACGCTCTAGAATCTGATCAATGAATGAGAGTGGAAAATGATCCTTCCTATTACCGGAATTGAGTTTCCAGTAGTCAATGCACACACGCCATCCCGTGGTCGTGCGTTGTGGAATTAACTCTCCCACAGAATTTTCAATGACTGTGATACCCGACTTCTTGGGTATCACTTGGGTTGGACTGATCCATTTTCTATCAGAGATGGGGTAAATGATACCCGCATCAAGTAACTTCACGACTTCCTTCATAACCACCTCCTTCATATTAGGATTTAACCGACGCTGTGCTTCACGAGAAGGCCTAGCGTCATCCTCCAAATGAATGCAGTGCATACAAATGGAGGGGTCAATTCCCT
>JAUPMG010000014.1:19912791-19935982 GCA_031762675.1 Pachysandra terminalis
GACCCACGCCACCTGACACAATATTGTGCGCCGTGTTCAGCGCTACACTTGGCGTCCTTGTGCATCATATTTAACGTGTCGTTTGGCATCCTGGTGCCAAGTTTCTTGTTGTCATTGGCCGGTGAAGATAGGCAAATATACGCCGTAACAGGGGTGCAACTCGACTCAGTTCAACCCAAAATCACAGCGACCCAAACCGACTTTAGTTCTGCTTGAGATGGGATCTCTAAAAGTTTGGTTTGGTTTTGTTTTGAAATTACATAACCGATTTAGATCAGTTTGGTTGTGGGTTGAAGCCTCTGTTAAACGGAACCAAAACTCGAATTATAGTGTATATACTTTTAAATTGAACCAACCCGATTCAAACCAGACCGAAAACTGCAATTGGGTTGGATTGGATTGGTTTGTGGTTTCCATTTCAATTCGGTTCGATTTTCTGTTTGCAGAATTCAGTTTTGCTTTTTGGGTTAATCTTCACCAAACTTGGCTTGGTCTTGGATTGATGTCAAGCCGAACTGAGTTACACCCCTAGAGATCACAACCCAACCTGATTTGTAAGAGAACAAAACCCCCTCTTCTTCTTCTTCTTCGTCTTGAAATGTTGCAAAACTATGCCGATGGCTAATTAATTCTTCTTGAAATGTTGCAAATCAAAGGTGATAGTAAATTGAAAAAGGATTTGGTTGATTAGATTATGCGGGCGAAAACGAATCTGGCATTTTTAGTTGATCTAAAAGAACATTTTCTGATTTTATGATATTTTCTGATTTTTTTTTGCCTAGTTTTCTTCCTTTTTGTTATACTTTGGACTTGTTGTTTGAGAATTGTACGTTGCATGTCTACTTTTAAGATAATTTTATTATTTGAGTTAAATTATAAAAGCAAATCATTGTCTACTCAAAAGATGCATTTGTTTCTCATGCATGGAAGAAGACTTGTACTTGGTAAACACTTGTTCACATGGACCCACTAAAAAGGATAACGTACATTTTTAAAACCCTTGAGTCCTAATGAACCTAAAACTGTCTTTACCTTAATTGGCTTCTATCTTAATAGGTGATAGCCATCCTCTTTTGTAGGCTCAGCTAAGACAAGTGAGAACTTTGTATGAGTATGAGATTCACAAGGAAGGGGATCACAGAAGATCCTCTCGTCCATATTTGACACACAAGAGCATGATACATTGATAACCCAAAAACGTACTGAAGAAAATAGTCTTAGGATTGATTTGAAAATTTTATAATATTATAAAGTTTTACGATTATAATTATTTAGAAGAATTTCATACCAAAAGTAGTAAACTTTTTTTTTTTTTTTGGTAGATGCGCTGGTGGTCACTAAAGTAGTAGTTAACTTTATGAAAATAATAAAAATTCTAGGAGAATTCTATTATGCCAAACTCAGTATAGTACAGACCAGTTGTGAATGGTTGAGATTTTATACAACAACAAATAAAAGAAATTGATGACTGTAAATAAAGTCGTCCACTATGCCGAAGCACTGTAGACTCACTCAAAATTCTAGGACGCAATGGTGGGGGTAGGTAGAAATCAGCCATCCCTGCAACGCCAATCAAGGGAAGACATGTGGACAAGGTACCCCCATAAATAAGCTACCGGTATCCCTCCGTGGTTCCCCCATTGCGACCCCCACGTGGCTTCCTTTGAAGGCACTGCAAGGATGGCTGTAGCCATCCCACTGTAGAGGATGCTCAGTTCAACCCCTATTAAGACGGCCTGGCTTCCTCGAGAGGGTGGCTCAGCTCTAAACTGCCAAATATCTTTATTACTGAACAATATGAATGGAATTCGAGATTTGACTGCCAAGCATCAAAGATCTGTTCAGATATCGATCCAATATTGAAATCAAGTTTGTAAAATTGATCAGATTGGAATCTTGCTAGATCTGTACCATATGACACGTGGACGGACCAATGAGGGCAGGAGGTCTCTTAGATCCCCCGATTAGCCTATTACAAGTGTCTGACCGGATTGATATTTTTGCATGGAAGCACAAGAGACGAATATTAATAGTTTGTTTGTTTAGCCGAATAAGTGGTGTCAAGATATCGTATATATGAATCTTTTGAAGTCTCGTGTATTTACATATCAATTACCAATTCTTTGAATTGATAGGATGAAGATGAAATGATTCTCAGAGTTTGTCCAGCCTAGAAAGTTATAACAGTATGGTACGTAATGTGGAAACTCATAGTACCCACCTTAAAACAAACCTTGTGGTCCAGAAATCGTTTCGCAAAAGATTCCAGTCTAGAATTCAGTGTCAAAGCAAGACACCATGGCTTTCGAGACCATTGCTCGGGCAAAAGGAATGTAGCTCAAGCTATACCTGATAACAGACCCAAGAACAAAGGAAAAGAGAATTTTATTTTTATTTTTTTGATGGAAAATGAATTATTAGAATAGAGAATAGAAATATAAAAGGAAAAACACACACACACACACAAGCAAAGAAATAGACATGGAAAAACTAACATAATTGGGGAACACCTAAGGCATTCACAGACACTAAAAGAAGCCCTATCATTCTCATACTAAGCATACAGATTGTGAACCATTCAAAATTCCATTAGGCCTATACAAAGCAATCTTTGCCTAAAAAGTCAACCGTTAACTAAAAAGTTAATCATGCCTCACATGTTAAAGACCCGAATCGTGTTTTCCCACAAGTCTTTTGACTTCAATTGAAGAATTGAGTAAAGAAAAGTAATCAAAAATAGGGAAGCTTAGTAAAAAGTAGAGGCACCACTGAGAGCCATTCATGAAAGCTTTTCTGATGATTCCATAAATAGGCAATTAACTGTTCAAGGTGATTCCATTAGTGCTAGACGTGTCAGTGCAGGTGTATATATCTTGTGACCACTAGAAACATAGATTTCCAACAAAGTTGCCAATTCATTGGCCACAAGGTGTTTACAGAAGCTTGAGAATGCAAATATTAAATCTAATTCTATTTTCATAAAAAGAAAAAAAAATAAAAAATCTTTCATCCCCATTACAACCCTGTTTGAGCTAGTCATTGACTACCAATTCTTCTGCTCAGATACTGGCAGTGGATAATAGGGAACCAGAGAACTATTTACGGTCAGACTAGCGAATCAACTCTAGAAGAAGCAAAGGTAATAGCGGTGTACGTCAATGGGGACTTGTATCTTGATGCCACAATTACTATGATGAAGTACATGGCAGTACATCTACTTCCATAATCGAGGAACTAAATAGAGAACGTAAACAATGACTTCTTCCAGATATCAGAGAATCCACGGCTTGGGGGTAGGCAATTAGGCAAATGACTTGACTCCAGGAGTGTATTAATCAAAACTACCCAAGGAGGCATCACAAATTTAGCCTCAGTACAAGCAGAACGTGTATTTGATACTTAAAAATAAAGAGTTAATTGACATGAAGATGTGAATGTTAGCAAAAAAAATCCATAAGCAACTGCTCAATGATGCTGTTCGTATGAAGACATATATGAACAGCTGGTTAGATGAAAGGTACGGTATTTCTAATGTGATGACTCCATGACTGCAAACCCTGTGAAAGGATTGGCCTCACTATTAGGTATTGTTGAAAGCATATGGTACCAAAATAAGGAGATCGTGGTGGCTTTACTTGTCTGTCTGGACCAGTGAAATATTGTCCTTTGGAGAAACAATCAATAAAAACGAGCCACAAGTTTAATGTACGCACAACATAAGTAGAATTTCAAATGGTATAGCAAACTGAACTCAAATAGTTACCTAATTGTTCCGAGGATTCTAAACGTCCACTTTGCTAAATAGATTCTCAAAGGCTCTATTTGTTTCACCAAATCTTGGAAAATCAGGAATTTAGTTCAGAAAAATCTTTTACAAAACAATGTTCTATATCTCAATTTTTCTTCTTGTTTGGAGCATCGTAGAAAAAGGAATCCAAACTCGGGGGCTGGGGGGATCAATTGCAAATTCTATTTTTGTCAAGAGATTCCAATTGGATATTGAACCAGTGGTGTGCTTTGATGATGATGAGAGAGAAAGTTGCTTGGGAATCACATTATTTTGTGCGTGTATTCTAGCGGAAAGCATGGTTCAAAATATCGTATTGGCCAGTCCGAAAATGGAAACGTATCGAGTAACGTATTGGATATGCTGTAAAAATCATGGATACGGTAATACACAAAGAAAATGGTGAATACACAAAACAAGACCCACTTTTATGCTAAGATATGGTAAAAAGATGATAAATTAACCTATTTTAATAAGATACACCCACACATAATAAATATTAACGTGGAAACTAACCGCTACACGCACAGGCACATGGAAACGTAAAAAAAACTTCAATAAGTGTAAAGGAAAGTCATAATATATTACATAAAATAATAAAACATAAATAAAATCATTCATATATGATGCAATATATCATAAGTAACAATATGTAATCAATTTTAACTTTTACAATATATAAGCATGCTTTTAAAGTTCAAACAACAAGAAATGAACTAAAAATCCATAACTTGATTTAATAAGCCAAACAAAAGACCACCAGGCACCATCACAAGAGCATCAATACCACATTGAGTTGCATGCAGTCTCAATGTCACTCTCCTAATAATTTCCCAATGGCACGTTATGTGAACGCTGAACATGCTGATAATATGATGCTTAATCTATGTAATGTTGATACTAAGCCTCGTGTTCCCTTCTAAACTACTCATACTGGACTGCAGTGCATCCATAATATTCCCAACATCAGATGCTGTCCCGACTTCCCATATGACGAAGAGTAAGATGACGATCCCTCCTGGCAATACATATATCCAAAACCGAGCTGATACGATGAAGATGTGCCACAACCATATCCATAATTAGGATGATAAGACGATGATCCTGAATGGCCATAACTACAGTCGTATAATGATGTAGACCCCTCCCGGTCATAGCTAGAGGAAGATCTCTTAGACACCGAATACAATCAACCACCAAATATGCTAGAAGGCAGAACATTAATTATATCAACCCCTTATATAATCGCATCCATCCATGTGGCAGTTGCTAGATATCATTGCATTGTCATCGTTAATGTCCAAAATGGCATTGATACCGACTTCGGATAGGCGGTCTTCGATCAGGCGTCCCATGGTCCTCATCTTGGGTGGCATAATCAAAATGCCGCTCCTCTGTAACGGCAATACCTCCACTAGCTCCACCTCCACGTCCCTCTACATTGTGGCTGTGATTGTTTTGAAGTACCATCATGCCCATAACAGCCATCATCATCATCCCCATCATCAGAAGCAACAATGTCATCATGCCTCCCAGGTGATTTCATCATCATTGCAAACTCCTCGTCATCATCTATCCTAACAGCGTTTTATCATCTGGCTCCTGTTCTCGCCTTAGGCTCAACCATGCCTCTGCTAGACCCTCCAACAACTCCTGCGCTACTCTTAGCATTACTCCTTGCACCAGCTTCGACACTGCTCACTCTTGCAGCTTTCCTAGCCTTCCTCATCATCACTGAGCATCTCAACTAAGCCCGCCAAGTAGATATTTGGCTTACCCTGCTCATCTAAAACTATCTCCTCTGAGTTATTTAGCCACTCAGTAAGATGCTCATCATCATCATTGAATATGTGAGACAAGTCAATCGGCTTGAACTCTCCCTCATCCCTCTGACTTTTCTTCTGGAGGTGCTTCATCCTGAGCCTCATGTTGTACTACATGAAGATCAGCTTCTCTAACTTTGCATAGCTCAGAAGGTTCCACACTTTAGTGTGGATGAGAGAGAAAGTAAATCAGCTCCTCTCACATTCACTGGATCAATTCGCCTGTTATAAGCCTCAATGCAACCCTGCTCAAGTTGGGGGCATTCATTTCGTATAAAAACCACACTCGGCTGCAAACAATTGAAGGAAAATGATCAGATTTCATATAATCCTTTTGAATAACTGATTGAATTGTTGGTAACACATGGCTTAGATGCAATTTGTGCCCTGATAGTGGCTAGATCACCAAATACATACATGGCATCTCTAAATAGTTTTTCCTATTTCGGGAATATGACATTGTTACTGCTTTTCAATGTATGAAATAGTTATAATTCATGACTTCCTTAGAAGGTAATGCTTATCTCATTAAGTGTCATACTAGATCTAGTTAAACCCCTTTCCAACCTCAAAATGTTCCTTCTGAATACACTTATTAGATCTGTGTCGCTTCCAAGGTTTTCAACATAAATGGTATGCCAAATGGAGGAAAAAATATTGAATAAAAAAAGACAATATTACTTCCACGACCTTCACTTAGAAAAATAGAATTAAATAAATGATTAACAAATCCAATGCTTACCTACTACATAGATGTCCTGTACGAGTTGGTTTTTAAATCTTCAGTCAATAATTGCACAATAACCCTTGTAAGGTTTAGGTGCAGCTGTTCTGATAGCCAACTTTGATCTTCCAATGCCTCGTACATATACCCATCATAGCCTGCTTTTTTACATTGTGAAAGTACACTACAGGGTAGCTAATTAGATCAGAGAACACATAGTTTGCCACATTTTAGTGCCAGTAATAGCATCATTCAAGAGAAGGTAGGCCTGAAGAGGATGTTCAGATAAGTGGCAAGGATGTCGAGCTAAAGGTACCCTGCTGGAAAGTAAGTTGAAGAAGCTATCCTTAGTAATACATTTAGGGAGAATGCATGGCTGGTAGCAGAGATACATGATCCCATCGTGAAAGTATTAAGGGTGATGGATGGAGAAAAGCAGGTTACAATGTATTATGTGTACGAGGCCATTACAAGATCAAAGATGGTCATCAAAGCAGCTACACTCAGGCATTACAAGGGTTATTGTACAATTATTAATGCAAGATGCAATAATCAATTCATACAGAATGTCCATGCAACAGATAAGCATTGGATTTGTTATCATTTATTTAATATTATTCTTACCAAGTG
Source organism: Pachysandra terminalis (assembly GCA_031762675.1). Taxonomy (NCBI): domain Eukaryota; kingdom Viridiplantae; phylum Streptophyta; class Magnoliopsida; order Buxales; family Buxaceae; genus Pachysandra; species Pachysandra terminalis. Next base: position 19,919,756 of record JAUPMG010000014.1, read on the forward strand.
AAGACCGTAGAAGTAATATTGTATCTTGTTTTATTCAATTCATCTGACATACCATTATGCTGAAAAATTTGAAAGCAACACAGATCTAATAAATGCCATCAAAAGGTCATTTTGAGACTAAACAAGGATTTAAAAATTACCTTTTAAGGAAGTCATGAATTATAATTGTTACGTACATTGAAAAACAGTGACAATGTCTTTCCCTAAATATGAGAAGCTATTTAGAGATGCCATGTATTGATTTGGTGATTTAGCAGTTATTAAGGCACAGATTACATCTTAGCTAGGTATTAGAAAACAATTAAAACAATTCAATCGATTATTCAAAAGGATTAAATGAAATTTGATCATTTTCCTTTAATTGTTTGTAACTGAGTGGTTATGTTTGTACGACACTGATGCCCCCAACTTGAGGAACTAAGAATTATAATAGACGGCTTCATTTAGTGGATGTGAGAGGAACTGAAGTATTTTCTCTCTCATCCACATAAAAGTTTGAACTATGCAAAGTTGAAGACAAAGCCTTCATGCACTACAACATGAGGCTCAAGATGACGCATCTCCAGAAGCAAAATCAGAGGGGTGAGGGGGAGTTCAAGCCGATTGACTTGGTCCAAATATTCGAGGATGATGAGCATCTTACTGAGTGAATGAATTATCCAAAAGAGGTAGTTCTAGATGAGCTCGATAAGCAGGATGGCTAACTCGGCCAAATAGCTTCTTGGCAAACCAAGTTGAGAGACTCAATGATGATGAGGGACAGGCTAGGGGAGCTGCAAGAGTGAGCAGTGTCGGAGATGGTGCATGGAGCAGTGCTAGAAGTAGTACAGGATCTGTAGATTCATGGTTGAGCTTGAGCGAGGACAAGAGTTGGACGAGAGTCAGACGATAAAGCATTGTCGGGATAGATGATGATAAGGAGTTTGCAAGAATGATAAGATCACCCGGAAGGCATGATAATGATGATGACACCATTTCTCCTGATGATGCTGATGAAGATTATGGGCATGATGGTGGTTCCCAACAATAACAGGCATATGGTGGAGGAGAGGAGCACAAAGGTGGAGTTAGTGTTGGGCATGGTGGTATTGCTTTTACGGAGGAGCAACATTTTGATCATGCCACCTAGGATGACGACCATGGGACCCCCGAACAAAGACCACCTATATAAATTCAATATCAGCACCAACCGCGTCAACACCATTCAAGACATTGACGACAACGATTTGATAATATCTAACAGTTGCCACCTGGATTGGATGTGATACAGGGGGTTGATATGATTAATGTTGGGTTTTACAGCGTGGTGAACCGTATTCCGGGTGAATATCTTCCTTTAATTATCGGAGGATCTACATCATGATAAGGCTATGGTAATGGCCATGCGAGATCATCGTCTTATTAGCCTACTTACGGATATGGTAATGAAACTTAGGGATATATCAGTGGCATCTTCAACGTATCAGCCTGGTTCCGGATATATGCATGGTCAGGAGGGATCATCATCTTACTCTTCGTCATATGGGAAAATGAGCAACATGCTGATGTTGGGAGATATTATGAATACACTGCAGCCCAGTATGAGCAATTTATGAATACGAGGCTTCTTATTAGCATTACATAGATTAGGCACCATATTGTCAGCATGTTCAGCGTTCGCACATGTGCCATTAGGAGATTATCAAGAGAGTGACGTTGAGCCTACACACAACTCCCTGTGATACTAATGCTCTTGTGCTAGTGCCTAACAGTGTTTTAAATGTCGCTTTTGCTGGAAATTTCACCACCGGGACTTGAGGGAAATTTTGCCAAAGTACTGAGATATTTTCGTTTTGTCAGAATATTTCGCCCGATGAAGAGAATTGAGGGAAAAATTAGAAAAAATTGGAATTTTAAATAAAACTTCAAGGAACACTAAAACATAAATAAACACAAACAAATAACTAAAAATATAACAATAAACAACTACACATCGTGATTTTCAACCATTTAGGGAGCTAAGTAGCATACGTGCTGTCAGCCTGTAAATATGAATTGCTATTTGAAATGTGAACTACCATCCATGTGAGAGTCAAAATACATGTAAATATCAAAAACAACATTGTAACAACTAAAAATGCAACGTCCAAATACATGAAAATGTAATAACAACAATAAGTATCACATCCACATAGAGTGTTCACTTTAGTCGAATAGATGCATCAACATGCATTTTCAACCTAATGGAACTAGAGTTGTGCAAAAAATACAACTTAAAACAAAATATATGAGGATGTTAGAAATGCCTCACAAATAACCCAAACTGATGCTTCAATCTTCAATATGCCGGGTGATTCTTGTCAGATCTTAGTAATAGTCTTTAGATATGATTTTTTAACGCAACTCTTGAAGAAAATGTAAAAAAACACAAAAAAACTTGATTTTTGGTCACCTTGTTGAGAAACGTTTCGGTGAAAATAGGGGATATTTTGATTGAAATTTCCCCCATGTGGACCATGTCAACCAATTTTAATGATGGAAAAATTCAATTTATTGCAGATATCGGCAACATATCAATAAATCTGCAATAAATTGGTGACATATCACTCGATATATCGGCAATTTCGGTAAAACGTGAAAATCCGAATTTTCACCAAATTTCATCGAAATTTAAAACATACTACCTGGTGGACTTTTGTTTGGATGATTATATCAGGTAATGGATTTTTAGTACATTTTTTTTATGTTTGAACTTTGAAAAAATGCTTATATGTCGTAAAAGTTAAATTTGACTACATATTGTTACCTATTCTTTTTATCACATACGAATCATTTCCTTTATGTTTTATTATTTTATGTGATATATTATGACTTTCCTTTACACTTCTTGAAGTTTTTTAAAGTTTAATATGCGCTTGTTCGCTTAGCGGTTAGCTTCCATGTTAATGTTTATTATATGTGTGGGTGTATCATATAAAAAAAAATAATGTTAATTTAACATATCTTTGCCATATCTTTGCATAAATGTAGGTCTCTACCATTTTCTTTGTGTATCATTGTATCCATGAATTTTACAATGTATCCAATACGATACTAGATATGTATCAATTTTCGGGCCGACCGACATGCTAACTCAATATTTGAACCATGCTTATGTTATCTTCAATTAGTAATAGTTGTTTACAACAACTAACATCGGACACCCCTTGATTGTTGGGGAGTTGTAGAGTGATCACAATAGCAATAAGGCATGCTCGTGGTCAGAGATCACATGGAGCCATCCCAGAGATGGTGCAAAATATACACAAGCTTTGAACGGGACTAGGGAGTTAACACATCAAGCAATGCGTCAACAAAGTTTTGATTGTGATGATGAAAGTAATTTGGAATACTGTAGGAAACCAATATGATGCCCTCCATTATCGTACTCCATGTACAAAGCCAAAAGTAGACAGACTCAGAGATCAGGTGATTCTGTCCTTGAATGTCATCAAAATCATTGGATTAGGGTAGTAGTACTGGATTTCTATGGAACCAAATCCTGCAAGCTTTATATGATTTGAATTATGCAAGAAAGTTGAATGGAAGGGTGTACTGTCAAATTTTGATCTTTTGAATGAATTGTACAATTGGACTCATCAACTTCGATGAGTATTCTGAATCCAGTCCATGCTTGAAATTTGATTGAAGAGTTTTTTATTTTGGCAGGGAAACGATTGAGAAATCACTTGAAGTGATGGCTTACAAAGAAGCTTTTGTTTGATGTGTGAAGAATCAAGAGAAATTAGACAGTGCAGACTTGTCATAGCCGTAAAGTCCCTGTGATGCCACTCCTTCACCATTACGGAAGACAACTGTGGGTTGGGTCCTCCATAATGGGAAGTCGTTGATAGACCATTGTGCCCAGAATAAGTCATCCCTTTCCTCTAATTAATCATGATCCATTCAATGGAATTTTCCGAAATTTTTGAAGGATGTAACTGCAGGGTTGCTACTTCTTTCAAGCAACCATTTATAGATAAAAACTTCTCAAGAAAAGTCAGAGCAGATAATCTTCCCTTTACATAATAATATCTAGAACAAATACAAACAATATGCAAATATATGTTTTGCATATTCTATATAATTTATATGTCTTGATCTAAAAAATATGCAGATATACATATATAAGTAATATGCATATTCTATATAATTTATGTCTTGATCTAAGAAATATGCAGATATACATATATAAGTAGGGTATAATAACCCAACAGATCAAGAAGCTGAACCCAAAACCAATCAGTTTATTTACAGGTTCAAAATGGATTGACCCACAAATGACCAGCAAGACAAAAGCTTCAACCCTAACCATCTAAACTTTAGCAGGGTGATGGATGAAGTCAAAAACTGCCCATGTAACCCACCTAAACCATTTAATCTCCCCTTTACATAATAATATCTAAAAAAAAAATACAAACAATATGCAAATATATGTTTTGCATATTCTATATAATTTATATGGTTTGATATAAAAAACTATACAGATATACATATATAAGTAGCGTATCATAACCCAACAGATCAAGAAGCTGAATCCAAAACCGACCAGTTTATTTACAAGTTCGAAATGGATTGACCCACAAATGAACAGCAAGTCAAAAACTTCAATCCAAACCATCTAAATGTTGACAGGGTGATGGGCGAAGTCAAAAATTGCCACTTTCAGGGCATGTCGAAGGCCAAAAAGTAGAGCCTTAACAATGAACTTGCTAGAGTTGGGTTCTTTCCAACTTGGGTCGTGGGGAAAATGATGAAATGCTTAGAGGATAATGTTCAGATTTTGGGGGTTTAATCTGGTTCTTCTGAATGTACTATGATTAGAATGGCAGTTTAGTCATTTCAATTCATAATAAGGATAAATTATTACTGCTTCACTTCTTTAGTTGGTGTCATTAATTCTATATCATAGTGACTTTGTTATACTGGTTAATTTGGTCAAAAAGTGTGATAAGACGTGGTTGCATGTCTCAAGGCAGTAATGCATTTATGTAGGTTGCAAGAGGCTGTCTGGTAAGGGTATATGTAAGTATTGGTTAAAGAAACCCTTGACTGCATGTCTTTGGGTCTGTAATGCATTTAAGTAACTCTTGATTATAGTTGAAGTTCTCCTTTGTCCCTTTTTCTTTCTAGATTCACAGCCTATCTGGTTTAAATGTGATGGCTTTCCGGACTCATTAGTACTATTTTTCTTCCTTTTCGCAAGTCAAACCTTCTTTGTTAAGTAAAAAGAAATCATTGACTGTATGAATCAAGAATTAAAATTCTGTAGCTTTTGTTGATTAAATGCAATTACAAATCTAGTTCGAATTTTTGGCCATTTACAAGTCAACTTGGGTTATCTTCAGTTTTTGACAGATTGGGAGGAGGATCAGTATTTGGGTCGCCAACTCCAACTAGATGGAGCAAGGCAGTTTGTTGTTGTTGCTATTTGTTTATTTGTTATTTGCATTGCACCACCTCCCTACATGAACCCTCGGTGACAAAATAATGTTAAAACAAAATTTAGATAAAAACTCATTAATTAATATTTGTAAACCCGTGCATACTGATTTGTATAATAATAATGTAACTAAAAAATAAAAATAAATCATAAAATTGTAAAGGCATAATAAGTAGAAACCAGGAACACAGAAAAATAGTAGTTTCTAAATGCCTTTTACAAACCTGATACGTTGAATTCGCAAAAATTAAGGAAAACAAAACAAGTAAATGTGTGAAGATCTAAAGCACCATCAAACACAAAGATCAGCATCAGCATCAGTATCATTATTAACAAATTGATCTTCTTCACAGTCTTGTCAGAATCACAAACATTTACTTCGTCAAAATATTTTATACCCTTAAATAAGTTTATTAATTTAATTATCATTTATGGATTTATAAATATAGGGAAAAAAGAAAAAATTACCGTAATAAGATTATAAATATATTTGTCCCTTCCCTTTCTAATACAATTTTCGGACTTCATTAGAAAAAAAAAAAAAAAAAAGCTGTATGAACATAGCATAAAATATCTTATAGCTGTAGTATACAATATGAATTATGAAGTATATAACATAATAGGAAGAATCTAGGATTAGGTTTAGGTGTACGGACCCTTACCACTAATAACTAGCTACTTGAATGCTTCTGGTGAATCAGGACCCTCAATGTAAAGATCCCTATTGACGAGTTACGAGTCTTCATGTAAATAATAGTTATAAGATCATTTTTAACAGTCTGATTTTCGTATTCTTTTTGCAGAACTTACACAGTAATTCTCCAACATACAAAAAAAAAAAAAAAATCGAATGGTTAAAAGCAAATTGTTAAGACGTCTAGGTTAAGCTAGGGGACAAACCTGCCCATAGCCCAGGTGACAAGCTCTAGAGTAATTTATTTTACAATATTCTTAAGTACTCTATAGCAAGTTGAACAACATATGCAATATTTTGTTAAAAAAATAATCAATTAGAAATGTTCCTGCCAATATAGCCTAATGCAATGAGTAACAACATATTAGATGCGAGGAACATAGAATGAGATGAATTTAAATTAAAAATAAAGCAAAAGAATTATAAAATGAATTTGATTAATAAACCATATAACAGCTGGCAAGCTTTTAAGTTACTTACATGCTATTACATGAAGGGAATACATAGGATTGTAGTGCTTGCAAGTTAAAGAAACACATTAATTAACTACAATACATCATACAAAAAAGCATAAATAAAAGTAATTAAATAACAAAATTAAAAGGCAAAGTCCATTATGGCTTAAGTTGGAAACAGAAGTCCAGAGCATTATGGCTCATGTTGGGTGACAAAAATATGAAGTTCTTCCATAGCATGGTGAATGATCGATTCAGAAACAACCATATCACCAAATTAGAGGTGGAAGGTGTGTTGCATTGGAACAGGATAAAGATTTCAAGAAAGCTGTGGACGATTACTATTAGAGGTTGTTCACAGAATCAGCCTCCTTTAGATCTCGATTAGATGGGTTGAATTTCTCGGTGTTATCAGATGAGGACAAGGACATGTTGCAAAGGAGGGTCTCTGAGGAGGAAATTAAAAATGTGATTGATCAGCTAGAAGATGATAAAGCGCCGGGACCAGATGGGTTCTCATAGCCTTCTATAAAAGATGTTGGAACATCATTAAAAAGGACTTAAAGTTAGCTGTATAGGACTTCATGGACAGGGGACAGCTGGGTAAAGGTACTGGTGCTATGTTCATACCTTTCATACCAAAGAAGTGTGGAGCTGTCCAACTAAAGGACTTTCGGCCTATAAGTCTGATTGGCAGTTTTTACAAAATTCTGTCCAAGATCATAGTTAATAGAATGAAGAGGGTGTTACCTCCAGTAGTGTTCGAGACCCAATCAGCATTTGTTGGGGGGAGACAAATCCTTGACGGTGTTCTAATTGCCAATGAGTGTCTGGATTCTAAGTTGAGGGAGAAGGGTAAGGGATTAGTGTGCAAGCTGGACTTAGAGAAAACGTATGATCATGTCAATTGGGGATTTCTTCTATATGTCATGAGGAGGATGGGGTTTGGGGCTTGGTCTGATCATGTCTCTCATCAGCATCCATATCGGTGTTGATGAATGGGGTGGCCTCAACCTTCATAACCCTATCTAGGGGGTTGAGGCAAGGGGATCCCCTTTCCCCCTACTTGTTTATTCTAATGACTGAAGCATTGAGTAGAATGGTCGATAGAGTAGCATCAAACTGTTGGTATGGAGTCAAATGGCTTGAAGATTACCCATCTCCAGCTCACGGATGACACCCTTCTATTTTGTGGAGCTTCTGTAGATCAGTTTGTGCTGTTGAGATGTGTTCTTTGCTTTGAAGCAATGTCTGGACTTAAAATCAATCTGAGTAAGAGTGAGATGTTTGAGGTGGGAGGGGTGAAGAATCTCGACCTCCTCTATGACATAATGGGGTGTAAAAAGGGCTCTTTCTCGTCGACCTACTTGGGTATACTGTTAGGATCCTCCTTCAAGAATAAGTCGGTTTGGGACCCTCTAGTTGAATGTATGGAGAAAAGGTTGGAGGGGTGGAAAGGGAAATTGTTTTCCGAAGGCAACATATTGTCTTATCAGAAGCTCTTTAGCCAATCTCATTACTTACTTTATGTCCAAAGAATATTCCTTTGGGGTGAGTCAAATGGGAATCATAATTTCCACTTAGTGGAATGGAGGGTGGCATGTTGATACAAAAAGGAAGGGGACTTGGGTATTAGATCACTAGTAAATTTTAACAAGGCCCTGTTGGGTAAATGGCTTTAAAGATTTGGGGAAGAGAAGGGCAGTTTGTGGAGACGTGTGATAGAGGATAAGTACAAGAGTTCTTTTGGGGGCTGGGAATCAGAGGTATGTAGAGGGTCCTATGGTGTGGGGGTTTGGAAGGCTATAATGAGCGTAGTTGATCGTTATAGGGAGGGGGTTAGATTTGTAGTAGGGGGTGGGAAGGTGAGGTTTGGGGAAGATGTATGGTGTGGAGATCTGTCTCTCTTGGAGTCGCTTCCTAACTTCTATAAAGTGGCTTCCAAGAAGGGGGTTAAGGTGAGGGATGTAATGGTGGGGGAGGAGATGGAGATTGATTGAAACATTCACCTTAGAAGGCCATTAATTGATGGGAAAATGAATTTGATGGCTTCTCTTCTACTTTGTTTGAGTAGTTGGAAGCAAGGTTAGCGATGTCGGTGTCGTCTGGCGTGTCGCCAGGTGACTCTGGCAATATGTCGCCGACATGGGGGAAAAAAAGGAAAACCGTGGGGAAATCGAGGGAAACCATGGTTTTTTGATGGTTTTTTTGCCCAAAACTTTAAACATGTCTAATTAAGGCCTAAATGCATCCAAATACTTTAAAAAATGCAAAATAAAACTGCCTACACCTTAAATGTCATTACTTGAGGGGGGTTAGCTTACACGCTGTCGGATTTGTAAGCTGTAAAAAAGATATATGTAATTAATTTAAACTAAAAGATAGATGAAAGTAGGAATCAAACATGCTAATTACATATCATAAGCAATGATTTTCACACTTATATTATTTAATATATTGAATAGTATCTAAGATATGCTATTTAAATATTATTAAATGCATTTTTCTTTAATTTTTCGTCTTAAAACAATATAAATATTTTTCCAAAAAAAAAAACTAATGACACCTATCTGTAGATTGGGTGTGATTCTACATCATATATTAATTTCATAAGCTTTGAACAAGATTTAAAGGGGAAAATTGAAAAACATGAGAATTTACCTTCAAAGTTTGAAGGAATGCTCCTAGTTGAAACTTACTTAGATTTGTGTTTGAAACACAAATCTAGCTTCAAGATGAAGGAATTTGAGCCAAAAATTGAAAAATCCCAAGTTTTGAAGAAGAGGGAGGCCTTTCTCTGGAAATGTCACTGGTTTCAATCGAAATTTCCAAGGAAAACTCCCTTTAAAGAGATGTTGCACATGTCGCTCGACACGTGCGGCATTAAAAACTATTTTTTTTACCCTGTCGCTCGACATGTCGGCGACATGGAGCGACACCGAGCAATGTCACCGAGATGGAGTGACACCAAGGAAAAATCGAAATCTGGGGTTTTACCCCCAGATAAAACCCCAGATTTGTATCGCTAGGTGGAGAAATGGCGAAATGTCGCAAATGTCGCCGACATTTTGAACATTGGTTGGAAGATGAGGGTGGGGGACTGATGCAAGATAGTAGGATGATATTTGGATATAGACTTGAACAATAAATAAAGAAGAATAATAATACAAAAAGGAGAATAATTTGATAAAATCTCATTGCTAGGACCTTGAATAAATCGGAATCTCACCAATCTAAAGCAAGGGTTGGTAATGGAATCTTACTAATACCAGATAAATAAGAGGATTCACACCTCAAAAATACATAATGTGCAAAATTCTATTCAATTTTCATCATATCCCTTTACACCAATAATAAAGCCTTTATATAGACTTATTCCTAAGCCCTAATTACATAAAAAGAGTCATAATCTAATACATATGCTTAAAAGACCTAAAACACTAAAATACATCCAAAATAGCTTCTGAAACAAGAAATATTATCCTACTAAAATTTCACACGAATTTCCTAGATAATCCTAATTCTAACTGATTTCCTAGTTTAACTCTAACAAATAATAATAAATTCCTAACCTAAAAAGGACTCAAATAATTGGGTTTGCTAGAGAATCCATGGGTATGACCTAATTAACAATTATGGGCCTGAACATGCAAGTAGTTGGACTAGGCCTGCTAAACTGGTCTACATTAGGGAGGATAATAGGAGGAGGAACTTTGATGGATTAGGATGTTTCTTGGTTAGATCTATCTATGTTCATTTAAATCCAGTGGGAGTTGATGGGTAGTAGGAAAGTGAGGAGAGGTATTCTTTGGGACTTATGTCCAGCAGTGATAGCCTGGTCTTTATGGAAGGAGAGAAATCGTAGAGTGTTTGAAGATCAAGAGTTTCTTCCTCATTAGGTAATTAGGAAAGAAAAATTTTGTCCTTTCTATTGGGTTTCCGTGGTGCCGGAATTTCATAATATCAAGCCTGAAGATATATGGGTTTGTGAGCGGGTCTTGGTTGTCTTAGCTAATGCTCTTTGAGGGTAGTGGGGTTATTATGTACCATTTCCTCTATTATGCTTTCAGATTGGGTCTTGTAAATCTGGTTATCGCCTTGAAGTACACCTTTGCTGTACTGAAGGTTTACTTGTATACCTCTTCTTATTCTGTTGTTTAATATATATTTTATTTTCACTGGAAAAAAACACAATAGAAATTGACAATAGGTAAAAGAAGGTAGTAGGAAGTACTTGTAGAAAAAAGGTCAAAATGGTATGTTTAATTATGGAAAGAAAGGGGGAGAAGACAGGAGTAAATTTCCTGTTTTAAGGAAGAAAAAAAAATCCTAAAACTCTTGGCAACAATGATCAATGTTAGGAGAAAGAGGAGAGAGGGCCTTCTCTGGTTGGCTAGGCACCTACTCCTTCCTATTCTAGCCGAATGGAGCTGTAATAGTCTTATATACGTAAAAACAATGATTGAATTAATAATTATTAGTTAGTAATAAGTTATTACTATGTAATTAAGTAATAATTTCTTAAATAATAACTTAATAGATTATTGCTTTCTAGCATAAGTTATAAAGATAAAAGAAAAAAAAATGAAATTATGCAATTAATAGGCTAGGCAGTCGCCTGGCCCATAATGAAGCATAGGTCCTCAAAAAATGCTTAGTTGCCTACGTTGGCACCTAGGAGACCGCCTTTAACAACATTAGTTAAAAGCATCTGAACAAACATATTTTTCATGCATTTGATCTCCTTGATCCCAATCCTTTAAAGCAAGAAGCCACGTGACCAAATATGGTGTTTAGTGTTTACAGATGTCTTATGACTGACAGCACGACTTATACAAATAGTCAACTAAGAGAAAATGCCACAAGAACAATTAGTTTTAATAGTAAGCCATTGCGAAGAGCAAGTTGTAGCTGAAACTACCAGAACAGTTTCAGTGAACGCAGTATGAAAGAATGTGCATAAAGCAGTTCTAATAGCTCTAATCCTCATTAGAGAAGAACATCTTCAATATTATGAAAAAGAATGTGAAATAATATGAGTGGAAAGAAATCACTAAATAATATAATGGCATGTACATGAAAAGTATGACATAAAAAAGTAAGTGCAAGTATAAGAGAAGTGTGACATACCAAATAAGTGCACCAAACTCTAAAATGATTGCCAAAAGTGTTAAGAGTTTGTTATGAACCTGTGCAATGGAAATACAGGGAAAAAGTATAACCATGAAAAAACTAGAGAAATGGCTTTTTCCAAAGCACAACAGGGAGAATTGAAAAAAAAAAAAAAATAGAGCCATAAGAAGACTTACATAAAGAGCACAAAACAGAGCGATGATCATACTTGCAAGGTATATAGATGTTGCATATATACGAACAGGATCAAGCATCATCGTCACTTGCCGCTTAGGGCCAACGAGGAAAGCTGTGCTGCCACACAAAAGACTCCAACTTTAGCTTCTGAAAGACAAGGAAAATGCCCCAAGATATGGTGATGGAGCATGAGAAAAGCAACAACATTAAGCAAGTCAAATTTCATCATTGATTTGAAAGCAAGACAATAAAAATAAACAACATCAACAAAATGCCTTATCCGAATTAGTAGGGGTTGGAATGTTGAGTTATAAGAAATTAGTAACTTTTTAGATTAGCTGCAAACTTAACACAACCATCCTTCATTTGGGCAGTGGGCCTGGGACTAGCAATGAACATAATATATAGCAATACAAAACAAAGTTGGCAAAGTATGATATATAATAAAGATCACAAAAAAATAATAATAAATAAAGACTATGCCAACCCACTCATTTGATATTGGAAACAGACAACCAAGCAAGATAAGGAAATATCAATCTACGGAAATTTCGGTTCCCTTCGGAAAGGCAATAATGTGAAGAAGCAAAACTTTGCCCTGGAATTTTCCTATTTTAAAGGTACAAAGTCTCCATTGAAATCAAAATTTAAAACCTCTTTAACATTAACCAAACACCGAGGGTCTTTAACAACGAGATTAATTGTCACCCTTCATATTTATCATTGTGGTGAAAGCTCTGAGTAGACTTATCGGAAGAGCATTAGAGAATAGCTTGATTAAAGGTATTTCCATTTGATAAGGGGCTCACTTTGATCTTGTATGACACTAGTAACATGCAGCTTTCAGTGTATAGATGCAATCTTCAGTGCATTGAGACAAATTCCAGTTTGAAGAAAAATCTTAAGAAGAGCGACATGTTAGAAGCAAAGTGTTTAAACTCGGTATCGGATAGAGGATCGTCCCGGTCCGATACCGAGTTGGATCGGCTGATCCAAAACATGGCCCGGAGTTAAAAAAAATAAATAAATATCAGAATAAGAAGGAAACGAAGTGAAAATAGTTGATAACTTGGTATTTCCCTACTTTCAGTTCCTTCAAGTTGAACGAACCCTTTCTGATCAGCAAAGAAGAAAATAGCAAAGAAGATCTTCAAGTTGAAGGACCCTTTCTGATCAGCAAACAAGAAAAGAATAAGAGAACAAAAATAACTTAGGATCTGCAACTCCCTCCCTCCCTCCCTCTCCCAAGTCGGGCTCTCTGGATTCTGGAAACTTCTACAAGCTTTTTTTTTAACGACATGGGCCTCTCGCTCTCTCTCTCTCTCTCTCTCTCTCTCTCTCTCTCTCTCAACTTCTCTGAGCTGGCTTTATTTTTTTTTTATTTTTTTTTTTTTTAAAGATTTGGACCGGACGATCTAATTTGGATCATCTAGTCCGACTTGCCGATCCGTCACGGGCTCAGTCCAAGTCAACGTGGTTTCAAAAAATTTTGGGATCGACCAGGGATAGCGACTCGTCCCTGGCCGATCCAGATCGAGATCGGCCAATCCTTTACACTATGGTTAGAAGTGTAGAAAATTTGTGAGGAGCTAGCACTGAGTCTTGGGTACAAAGAAGACACTCCCATCAACTTACCTTGGCTATGAAATCAAACTGAGTGGTTTTAACTTGAGATCTGATTAAACTTAAATCCATAATCCACATATATGAATCCCAAAAGCAAATTTGCATTAGTATATATTGGATTCAGGTTAGCTATGGCAACCTCTGTAGGATCTGGGTCAGATACATCCTTTTCCATGCTGGCCAACAGTTCAGTTCAAATGATCATCGGCAAGAGGAAGCAAAAGAATAGCTTGATAGAGGTTTCTTTGGTGATAGGAGGACGCTCGCTATCACTCACCTACAAGTTTGTTGAGTATAATTGTCTCTTATGCAACACCATTTGCATGCACGTTTAGGTGTTTAGATACATTCTTTAGTATCTTGGGGCAGTTCTAAATTTAATGATAATTGTTATATAAAGCAGCATCATTGCAACTGAGAAGCCAAATAATAGAGCTAGTAGTAAATCTCAGGCATAAAGTAGGCACCATCTATTGATTTATCGTAGCTACGTCATTAGAAAGGGCAAGTTTGACCTGAGATTCAATTCAACATGGGGTTCACATTCCCCTACAATGTTTTCAAATGCCAAAGTGTCAGGTGTAAGCCTCAAAAGCATGCACTACATATTGAATAATAAATTATTATAAACAAAAAATGTAAAAAACGAGAAAAAGTAAATATCAAATTTCATCATACAAAAATTGAGTACATAGTTTAAATCCTACAAGTTTTGAAACTTCTATCAATTGTGGAAATGAACACAATTATTATTACTACTATTTTTTTTTTTTTTTGATGAATACAAAGTTTGTATTAAAAGAGTAGTAGGAATACAAAAGTACGAAGGCCAGTTAAAGAAGCCAGCCAGTAGAGCAAAGTGCTAAAAACTCAAAATTTACCTAATCAATCACTCTTGAGAAGGCTGACCCATGATTAGAGAATCCCTCTAATAAAAGGCAAGCCTCAAGGCATGAGGTGTATGGAAGCATTACGATGTCGATATCGCTAAACATGTCGCCAGGTGACTTCGGCGACGTGATGAAAACAGGGGAAAATGTGGGGAAACCATGGGTTTTTGATAGATTTTTAGCCCCAAACTTTAAATATGTCTAATTAAGGCCTAAATGCATCCAAATACATCAAAAAATGCAAAAACAAAATGCCTACACATTAAAAGTCATTACATGAGGGGGGTTAGCTTAAACGTTGTTGGGTCTGTAAGCAGTAAAATAGATGCTATATGTAATTTAATCAAACTGAAAGTTAATGTAATTCAAACTAACAGATAAATAACAGAAGGAATCAAGTGACATGTAATTCAAACTAAAAGAATGTAAGTCAAACTAAAAGATAACTCAATAATAAGTTGGAAATTCCATAAATGAGCAAATATAACGTGAATGTATAAGTCAACCAAAAAAAAACATTAAAATAGAAATCGAGGAATATGTGCTCACTCATATCCAAAGTGAATGGCGAGCCGGCTCATCAGCATCATCTCCGTCTCTCCGCTGTCCCCCATCATAATATGACTGCTCCACGTAGTTGCAATACTGATCCCAGGACATCATCTGATGATACCACTCCGTGTACTAGGAGACATATCTCTGGTAATCCTCAATACTGATATACCTCAAAACACCCATAGGAGGGTATTGGGGGTAATAGGTCGTCGTGGTAATGACTGTGACAGCACCTGGAACAACAGAGAGAGGGCAAGCATACAAATCATCCCCACATCCAACAGCAGCAGGGTATGAGGTATCTGGAAATATACCATACCCCCCTCCTCCTCCTCCAACATAAGGCAGAGTGTCATAGCCTTCATATCCGTAAGTGCCAGACTCCCCCGACTCCTGGCTCTGATAAGATGGTGCTGGGTGGTGTCCCTCATATCCTCCATATCCTCCATATCCTCCATACCCTCCATATCCACCATAGCCTCCATATCCACCGTATGATGCCGACGAGGAAAATCCCTGCTGCTCAGACCCCACATCCAAGCTCCCAAAGCTATGAGAGATGGATGCCTCATCCTATGCTCCCAAATGTTTCTTCCTCCCCTTACTCCCCTTACCCCAACGCTGAGATTGAGAAGATTGGCTGGCTCTACCACGTGGAGGTGGTGCACCATGATCTGTATCTTGTGTGGTTTGATCATAGCTCACCTCTCTTGTAAAAGGAGATATCCCTATCTGAACACCACTACCACCTCCTCCCCCGCCTGTGCCACCGTCGCCACCATCACCATCATCACCAGTAGTACCCTGACCCCAACCACCTCCACTACCACCCCCACCTCCACTACCACCTCCACTAACACTCCCACTACCAGAACGTGTGGGTGACGGGATGATGCGCACAGCCCTATCTAATGAGTCTCCCCCCATCTCTCTCACCTCTATCTCCATAACCCGATCCACATCAACCCCCAAATTAGCAGCAACTCTGTCTATCTCTTCATTAGGGCGCCCATCGGCTTCGTCAAACTCAGAAGTCCTAACCCACTCATAAAGTGGGTCATCATCATCAGTCGTCTCTATCAGAAAGTCAATCGGGTCAATCGATAAAGCGCTCGAACTCTCATCCTCCAACGTTTTCATCCTCAAACGCATGTTATGATGGCAGAAAACCAACTTCTGCAGCTTCTTATACGCCAATCTGTTGCGTTGTTTCGTATGGATGAGGGCAAAAGTACT
>JAUPMG010000014.1:19955680-19970854 GCA_031762675.1 Pachysandra terminalis
TTGATGCTTAAGTCTTTAACCTTTTAAAAATAATTAAAAAATTACTTGCAATATGCCAATTTAACAATCGGGCGACCTCCTGAACAAATTAGGCAATTAGGCGGTCGCCTAGTAGCCTAGGCGGTTGCCCAGGTGTACTCAGCGTAGGCGGGCATCGCCTGGGCTCCTGAGAAACCGCCTAGTGGCCTAGGCGGCCACCTTTAATAACAGTGCTTTAAGTTAACCTGCATAAAAGATATAACATATTAACATCGGTAAGTTTCAAATTTCAATGAAAATATTTGAACTAAATCAACTACTAATTGAAACTTAAACTAATTAAAATATAAAAATTCACATTGCATAATGGGCGACCGCCCAGGTGGATTTGGCGACCAGGCAGCTGCCTTATTGTCTAGGTTGTCGCTTGAGTGGCTAGACGCTCGCCTAGGCACACTCAGCCTTGGCGACCAGCTAGGCGCCTAGGCTAGCGCCTTTAATAACACTGTTTAGGTAGACATTTTAACAGTATCAAGTTGAAAGAGCGACGAACAAGAATTAGTAGCAAATGAAAGATTAAAGATTGTGACAGGAGAGAATTTTTCTTGATAATCAATATCATATGACTTATAATAACCCTTAGCTACTGGTCAAGCCTTAAGTCAATCCACAGCTTTATCTGGTTGGAAGTCAAAGGGTATACCAATTTACAAAGCATTGCCTGATTTCCATCTGGAGAAATATAATAATATCAATGTATCATTAGCAAAAACTGCGTTTGTTGCTTCCTCTGTTGCCCTATAAGTTCAGAGCCTAAATGTGAAAAGTAGTGCAAATCGAAGAAAGATGAAATGGAAATTTTTAAAAACTCGAGGACAAATGATGAATGGATACGAACTGAGAAGTAAGATACTGTATACAAGAAACTTTACCACTTAGAAGTTCAGATTTAATAGGGATCAACGTCAGAGGTTGCACCGCCAGATTTTGAACTCAATTGGTGTTTGGTTTTATGTGCATATCTTTCTTTTGTATTGAGTATACTGAGATACCTGTGGAATCTCTTGTGGAAAAGCATCAGTAGCACCCAACTTTGCATGAAAATATGCTCGAGTGGAAGATGAAAAATTGACATGAGATCAACTACTAGTTCATTCTAATCAGAGACTGAAAAATATGGATGTGTTCAAAGAAGTTAACATTTGGATCCAATGATCAAGTTAGAACAGGTCTTGAATTCTGTTATTCTTATTCAGAATTCTTTGCTTTATGGTTGTTGCTTTTGGCATTGGTATGGTTATTAGTTAGAATTTCTTGAGGTTTGGCAGCTTTGATGGGTTTTGATTGTATGATTCAAGCTTAAAAACATGTATGGAGGAGGTGAGCTGATTACATGATAGTCATTGCCTTTATACTGCTAATATGGTTGGCGAGCATGAATTAGCTGTGAGGTTTACCATGCTATTTTCTCTTGCATAATAGCGCCATGATTACTTAAATCTCACACAGAAAACAAAATCAGAAGTTGGAATCTGTTGTCTAGAGAACAGAAGGAAACGGTGGAATATTTTATGAGAATCACAGACAATATATTGAGGGAACATTTTTGTCAGATGATTGAGCTGAATCGTTGGCTTCGGGCTGAAATTGGAAGAATAATGCAGAACCCACAGAGTTAAGCTTCAGAATTTAGAAAAGTAGATGAGATTTCAATGCCTTTGATGTTTGAAGAAAACTGAGAAACATTATTGCTTTAAAGTTTCTTCTGCTATGAATCAATCAAATATTCATACAAACTATAAAAGTCTAGCTTGTCCTATATTTTTGTTGACTGGCCAGAAACGGGAGGATGCTTCTCGAATAAAAAACTAATGGAAATATGTGAGTATAGATTTGGAAAAGTTTCTAATTTATGGGAGTTTTTCTCTTCATGACATTTTTAGAATGAAGCACATTTTAGAAATTTCCCATCCTTGTATGGACGGAATAACTACAGTTGATTTTTTTTAATATGTTTTATCAGTATATTGATTGAAATGCATAATTTGATCGATGTATTTTTCAGATAGAATGTTTTCGGTGGTTCTTTTAGATACTTTCCCTTTCTAATGTCGATATTTACAATTTTACTGAAAAGAAAGAGAAGCAATAGACCAGAATTTGGGTACATAATAGTCGGAAGTAAATTTTACATACTAAGAAAGATGATTAAGGAAACGTTATGCTATCGAGGAGCTAAAGAGAATGAGTGTATTCACTTGGGGAGGAAGATGTTGAATTTCTTTGACAATGTCGGCAAATATCCATTGAGTTCTTTAGTTGATAACTACTTTAGACAATTTAGTTTCTACTTGCAAATCCCACACTCCCTCCTTGATCAGTTTGGATCAGTAAGAGAAATTATTAATAGGGAAAGGGATTAGTTTACTGAAAAGAAAGAGAAGCAATAGACCAGAATTTGGGTACATAATAGTCGGAAGTAAATTTTACATACTAAGAAAGATGATTAAGGAAACGTTATGCTATCGAGGAGCTAAAGAGAATGAGTGTATTCACTTGGGGAGGAAGATGTTGAATTTCTTTGACAATGTCGGCAAATATCCATTGAGTTCTTTAGTTGATGACAACTTTAGGCAATTTAGTTTCTACTTGCAAATCCCACACTCCCTCCTTAATCAGTTTGGATCAGTAAGAGAAATTATTGATAGGGAAAGGGATTAGTTGAATTACACCAAGTGTACACTAGGCTAAGTTCCTGGCTCGACTCTCTTTTAGTATAACCTTATAATTCATGTTGCTGACACATTCCCCTTGGAGGGGGGAGCTTGGTAACTTTGTTCTGCTTGAATATCTCAAATTTTTTATTATTAATATAAGCATCAAGAAGGGATGAACACACCTTCTTATCTTAGTTTATGTTTGACATGTGGAATTTAAATGTGGATCCACCACCATCTGGTGGATGATAGGTTTTCTTGCTTGCCCCCAACACAAAGTTTGGTGAACTTCTAAAATTCATAAACACGGTGAAATTGTGCAGTCTCTTGCAGTTTTCATTGTCAGCATCAAAGGAGAATAAGCCCCTTGATTGGTGGCTTGATTTCTTCAATGTGGTAGCCTCTTTTGGGCTGATTCTTCTAGAAGTGTATCCTTTCCTCACATGGTGTGATATGGTGCTCTTGGTTTAGCGACTCAATAATTGGAGGCTTCCTGTATAGCTTGGTTTTCATCGATGCTCTTATATCTTATATTCATTGAATGTGACTTTGTTAAAAGTGTATTTGTTGGAACTTTGAGGAGATTAATGGATATGCATTTTATTTAGGAACTTGGTTCTTTCACTCTCCCTAAAACCACATGTACACAATTTAAAACCAGTTACTCACAACATCATTTTGCTTCTGTATTCACAAGTTGCCCAGAATGTATGATTTTCCTCTTCCTGAAAATGTTTTCTTTTGTTTTGCTTCCTATTTTCAATTTTTTCTTTTTAATATTTAATGTGGAATTTACTTTCACAGAAAAGCTTATGTAAACAAATTGTTTCATATAACAGTTTAGTAACATAATGTAAACTACCACGTTAATAAAGGTGATATGATGTGGATGTGGAAAATCAGAGTTCATTTATTTGAACTCAACATTGAAAGCGAGTCATTTAGAGGTTTTATATCTAACGAAAGAAATCTGATACAGAAAATAATCGTCTATGATCCGTTCTAATTTTAGATTATGACCCTAAACGATATTAGTCCAAGCTTGAGATGAGAAATACTGGTAAGCAATGTATCACATTTGCACATTATTATAGTCTAATATCATGATTGTGTACGAAGTTTCTGCTTGTCATAGCGATAAAGCCTTGGGTTGTCACACCAAAGGCCTGGGATCGATTCCTCGTACCTTCACCATAGCTCTTGAAAAGGAGGGTCCGGACCATTCAGGGTTCAATTCTGCATCTCCCCTATGCGAGAGTGATCATGTAACCACCAGCACAAACACAAATAAAAAAAAATCATGATTGTGCACACCTCCCTGAAAGAGAAGGGGAGCAAATATTAACAAAAGACAAGGGGAGATGGAGGGCCAAGGATGGAGACTGAAAATTTAATGCACATTGAAAGCTGCTCATTTATGGGTTTTATATCTAACAAAAAAATCGGATACAGAAAATAATCATCTATGATATGTTCTAATTTTATATTATACTAATCCAAGTTCTCACCCTAAATGATATTAGTCCAAGCTTCAGATGAGAAATACTGGTAAGCAATGTATCGCATTTGCACATTATTATGGTCTAATATCATGATTGTGCACGAAGGTGCTGCTTGTCATAGCGGTAAAGCCTTGGGTTGTCATACCCAAGGCTTGGGATCAATTCCTCCTGCCTTCATCGTAGCTCTTGAAAAGGAGGGTCCGGGCCCTATAAGGATGTATTCCGCGTCTCCCCTATGCGCGGGAGTGCTTGTGTGACCACCAGCGCGAACACACCAAAAAACAAATATGATTGTGCACACCTCCTTGAAAAAAAAAGGGGGGCAAATATGAACAAAAGATAAGGGAAGATGGAGGGCCAAGGATGGAGATTAAAAAGTTAATTAATTTGCTAGAGTTGTTGCTTGTCAACGTGGTCTTGCTGTTATTGGCTGCTGTGTTTATCACTTGCTCGCTTAACTACAACTAAATAATTGACCTTAAGAAAAGAAACTAAAAGAAGAGCTAATGTAGGCTCACACATTTAAAATAAGGCATTTTGCATCTATACCCCTATGTTATGATGAATTTGTATTTATATCCCTGTATTTTTATATTTGTATATTTTCGTAATTGTTGCATTTGTACACCGGACGTTAAAACTTGCAAACTTCCGTCACTTGTTTTTATTGAATGACTATAATACCCTTTTACTTATTAAGTGTTATTTTGCCCTCACCGCCCTATGTTATCGTTTTTTTGCATTCATATCCCTATATTTGCCAAATTTATGGCATATGTACCCTTAATGATATATTCATATATCACATATTTTGTTTGTAAAAAATAAAAACAACCTCAAAATATAAGTTCTTACGTCTTTTAAAATGTAAAGAAGATATAAAGTAGATTCTCTTATGACCAAAATAAAGATTGAAAATATAGAACGCGAAAGGCATTTTATTAGGTATTAATACCTTAGACTCAGTAGAGTAGGGTTGAGTTATGAGATTTATTTTGCATTTCAATTAGATTTTAATAGAAAAGCTTATTTATAACGTTATCTTGATCATTTTACGAAGAAAAAAAAATGGGTGCATCTTGTGGCTTTTAACATTGAGTGCACAAATGCACAGTTGTGATAATATATGGGTATGGATGCAAAAAAGCGATAACATAGGGGGATGAAGGCAATATAACACTTATTAAATAAAAGGGTATTATAGTTAGTCAATAAAAACAAGTGACGGAAGTTTGCAAGTTTTAACGTCGGGTGTACAAATGCAACAATTACGAAAATAGAGGGGGATAGATACAAATATAAAAAATGCAGGGGTATAAATACAAATTCACCATAACATAGGGGTATATATGAAAAAAGGCTTTTAAAACAAGATCACATGGTGTGATATGGTATTCTTGGTTCCCCCATGTCGCTGACCTATCGATGACATATAGCGACATGCAGCAACCTGTTACCGAAATGTCGGAGACATGTGAAAAATCAACATTGAATGATTTTCTCTTGTGTCTTATGTCACCGTGTTCAAAAATGATTTTCTCTTCTTAGATTTGCCATGTATTTTCTCACCATGTTAACCGCATGTGCCAAATCAGGTCTGGTGCATACCATTGCATACATCAAACAACCTACAACATTAGCATTTGGCACCTTGGACATATCTTCAATTTCTTCTTCTGTCTTTGGGCATTGTCTAGTAGATAATTTGAAGTGGCTTGCCAATGGTGTGCTTACAGGTTTAACATCATTCATACTAAACTTCTCCAACACCTTCTCAACATACTTTTGTTTGAGACACCTATAATTTTCCAGCCTTTTTGTCCCTACGAATCTCCATGCCAAGAATCTTCTTGGTAGCCGCCAACTCTTTCATATTAAACTCCTTGTTTAACAAGAATTTCAACTTGTCAATTGCATCCATGCTCTTAGTAGCAATCAACATATCATCAACATAAAACATCAGAAAATTAAGAGCACCATCTTCAAGAACCCTAAAGCAAACACAAGCATCATACTCACATTGGGTGTAGCCAATCTGAATCATGTGTGAATCAAACCTCTTATACCATTATCGTGGAGATTGTTTCAACCCATAAAGTGACTTCTTCATTCTACAGACAAGATCCTCCGATTCAAGTTGCTTGAGCCCCTCTAATTGCTCCATATAAATGTGCTCCTCCAAATCACCATGAAGAAAAGTTGTCTTTACATTGAGCTCTTCCAATTCTAGATTGAAATTGGCCACTAAAGCCAACACTCTCCTGATAGAGGCGTTCCTAATAACTGGTGAGAAAACCTCATTGTAATCCACCCCTTTCTTTTGTGAATATCCCTTTGCTACAGCTGCACCACTGATTTCTTGCTGCTATTTTCTTCTAGTTGATGCTTGTTATTTTCCTTAGAAGATTTAAGCATGGAATCTTCATCAAACACTACATCTCTACTGATTACCACCTTTTGTGTTTCTGGATCCCTAAGCTTAAACCCTTTCATCCCTTTCTCATACCTGAGAAAAATGCACCTTTTTGATTTTGGGTCAAGCTTTGACCTTTCTTCACTACGTATATGAACATAAGAAAAATACACGGATGCCCTCATCATGGAGGAATCTATTTCTCTTTCTGTCCGTATCTCTTCTGTAACCTTTCCATCAAGTGCTACCCTAGGTGATCTGTTAATGATGTAGCATCTTATATTTACTGTCACAACCTAAAACCTCTTAGGCAGTCCAACATTCAAACTCAGGCACCTTGTTCTCTTTGCAATTGTTCGGTTTATCCTCTCAGGCACACCATTTTGTTGTGGTGCCTTACAAACCGTGAAGTGCCTTTGATACCATGCTCCTCACAGAATTTCAGAAATTCCTTATCCTTGTACTCTGTACCATTATCTGTTCTGAGGCATTTAATCTACTTCCCGGTCTGCTTTTCTACCTCAACTTTCCATAGCCTGAACTTTGTAAAAGTCTCTTACTTGTGCTTCATAGAGTAGACTAGACCTTCCTTGAGTAGTCAGTGAGATCCACCTCTTGATTGAACTTTCACTGGCCCCCAAACATCTGAATGTACGTAGTCAAGAATGCCTTCACTCCTATGTGTAGCTGTCTTAAATTGAACCTTATAGTGTTTTCCGAGAACAATAATTGTAGAAATCCAATTTACATGTTTTAACCCCCTTCAATAGATTTCTTCTATGAAGTTCCATCATGCCATGCTAACCCATATTCCCCAGCCTCATATGCCACAAGAGTGTATCATCAGTACAAGATTCTGCAAATATTGTTGCAGTAACTCAACTTACAATTGTAGTCCCCAACATCTTGTAAATATTTCCTGTAACCTTCTGACCGTTAATCACCATGGCACCTTTGGCTACCTTTATAACTCCACCTTATGTTCTCTATCTTCATTTATAACTCCACCTTCTGTTTAATAACTACAGCCATTAGACTCCAAGGTTCCTAATGAAATTAAATTCTTCTTTAGATCTGGAACATGCCTCACATCACCCAATATCCTCACAATACCATGAAGCATCTTAATTTTAATTGTCCCTATTCCAATGGCCTTGCATGAAGGATCATTATCCATCAAAACATTACCCTAATTTACTAACATGTAGGTGTTGAACTAGTCCTTATGTGGGCACATGTGATGGGAGCATCCAAAATCTAGGATCTATGAAAATGTGAGGCCTTTCGAACCTGATAAAACCGAAAGCATATCTCCATCACTATGATCAGTGCTGTCATATGCTACGTTCGCAGTGTTTGAGGGTTTCTCCTTCTTCTACCTTGGATAGTCCCTCTTCATATGTCCCTTCTCATGACACTTAATGCTTTCTACATCCTTGATCTTCCCCCCCTTTTGATTTCGATCAAAAGTTCTTATCCGATCGATCCTTCCCTTTCTTTCTTCCGCGATCCTGATTACCCTCTTCTACATGCCCTTCACCTTGAGGGTTCTCGCTGTTCTGGTTCCTCTAATTATATGATAAAAGTGCTCTTATAACTTCCTCCGTTTCCGGTGTTTCTTTCTCCCAAAGTAAGGTCGTAACCAGGTGTTCGTAAGACCGAGAGAGATGTTAGAAGCATGAGTGCCTTATCTTCTTCATCAACCTTTAAATCAATCCTCAGAAGATCACTGATGATCTGATTGAATGTATTTAAGTCATGTCAAATCAGCATCTTCCGCCATCTGAAGCCCAAACAACTTTTACTTAAGATACAATTTGTTCGTTAGAGACTTGAACATCAATGAAATGATACATCACTTCATCTGCAAGATAAAGCCGAATGGTACTCACGCGGCCTTTAACTCCAGTTCTTCCAATTCATCATTATTCACCTTTTCTGGCTTCTTTGATTTCCCACACAACGTCATCATCAAACCCTGTTGCACCAACAGATCTTTCGCCCTTTTTGGCCAAAGTCCGAGATTCCATGTTCCATCAAGCTTCTCCAAATAGTACTTGGCATTCGAATTATTCACCATTATTGCTACGATCAACCTGTGCTTTGATACCAATTGTTGTTTGGGATCAAGCAATAATAATAAACACAGTAAACAGAAGATCAAAACTATGCACACAACCACTATCTCTAGCACACTTATTAAACTAAACCTAAAAATGGAAGGAAGAAAAGCTACAATAGTTTTATGTCCAATTATGGTTTTAGGTTTTGGTCTGTCTAGTACATCCCAGTATCGGTTGGGATCAAGATCAGAAGAGAAGACGCAAAATCATAGGATAGCAGCTAAGTTTCGGGTCTTTGTAGATTTATGTGTAAATTAAACATGTATTTAATATACAGACCGTGCAAAGCTGTATTAATATATTTCTTTCAAATTTGATGCACGAAATTTACATATTAAACACATTTTCAATGTTTTTCATTAAAAAGAAAACACACTTTCTCTTTGTCGATAATCTTTTTGGACATTTCTTTTATAGATTTTTGGAATGACTGGATGAGGTATCACTAGGTATCGGCCGGGATGTTTAAATAGCAGTGATAAATGTTAGTGATGCTCTTCTAATACAGGTGACTTTAATATGTAGCAATGCTGCCCACAGGTGAGAAATATCAAAAGAGATGATTAGAACAGGCAGATCTGGGACTTTGATACCATGTGGAGAACCAGAGTTTATTTGATCAAATTCATCCTATACAAAGCCCATCCGTTGGTTTATGCGGATCTAGCCAACTTCTTTGACAGAAGACTAGTGGTACAGAATTAAACTACATGATCTGCCAGGAGTCTCAAAAGCTTTACAAACTAGTTTCATGTAGTTGTGATTTTTTCTCAGTCGCTAGAGGCAAATTAAGGATTAAAATCTGGTCAACTTACCTACTACCAAAATATTATGAAAATTCTGCTTTATTGATCTTTATACTCTGAATAGAAATTGTATTGTAAATCAGTGGATCCTTCTCTATCTGATACATCTACTGTTACATTTTTTTGACTCTTTTTTTATTGAATGCCATTGTAGATCCCTGACGCTGTTGAGCCTGATCCTAAGGATGATGATGAGA
The DNA here is from genome assembly GCA_031762675.1 of Pachysandra terminalis. Taxonomy (NCBI): domain Eukaryota; kingdom Viridiplantae; phylum Streptophyta; class Magnoliopsida; order Buxales; family Buxaceae; genus Pachysandra; species Pachysandra terminalis. The sequence goes on from JAUPMG010000014.1 coordinate 19,965,418, forward strand.
GTACACTGTTGGGAGCCGTCAGGGGAAAATGCGTCACCCAACTACTACTTCTAGGTGCAATAGATAGTATACAGGTAGAATCTGACATGTTATTTTTAAGCAACTGCATTCATCCATTCCTGTCAATGAGTTTAATGCTTTCATAATTCTGATAGAAATCCACTGCCAGGAAGGATGTAGCATGCGGTGTTTTACCTCTTTTAGTTCCATCTTTTGGGGCTATTGACATTTTTTTTATTTTCGTTGCTTGCTAATTTGAGTACAGTCAGCATAATTAGAATTGATGGAAAAGTAGATAAAGATGGAAAAAAGGGAGAAGAAGTTGTTTGATTAGAAAAATACAGATGTATGAAAATTAATATTTCATTGACACATCTCTCCAAAAACTTGCAGAAAAAATACTGGAGCAAGTTAAAAGCCCCACAGAAGATTGCTATAATGGACATTTTGCTTTCTGTCTTAGAGTTTTCTGCTTCATATAATTCATATTCTAACCTTCGCATGCGTATGCATCATATTCCTGCTGAAAGGTAACAGCTTATTTGTTTCTAAATTCATTTTTAGTTTCTTTTTGACTTGAACTACAAGAAGCTTTTGTTAAACGAAGAGATGATTTGCAGGCCACCTTTGAATCTTCTACGCCAGGAGGTAGCAGGAACCTGCATATATATGGATTTCTTACAGAAGGCAACTTCAAAATCTAGTAGTCACAGAGATGAACCACTGGACACAAGTGATTCCAATGATCTGGATGTTACTTCTGTCCAAAATGGTCCAACCTGTAATGAAGACTCTAACTCAGAAGATAGGCTTGAATGCATAGCAGAACAGAAACTCGTGTCTTTTTGTGGACAGATACTGAGGGAGGCATCTGACCTGCAGTTCGGTGTAGGGGCGGCTACTAACGTGGATGTGCATCGAGTTTTGGATTTACGTTCTCCAGTTCTTGTCAAGGTGAAGTCTCTGTTTATATTGGGAGTCATGTTTTACCTGATTATGATGTGCTTTTGTATTTATTGATGATTTCTCTTACCAATATATTAAGTACTCCATGCAAACTATCTATAAAGATTTACTGTACTATTAGTTCTGGTAACTGGTAATTGAAAGTTCAATTTCTACCGTGTCTCATTGTTATGGAAACCCGTAGGTTGCTGTGTGGCCACTTAATTGACAACTTAGGTTTTCTTGGCTTGCACGTTCATATTCCTAGGTGAAAAGTTCTAGAGAATCACCTTGGCTTAACTAATTATGTTTACATATGTCACTAGAATTTCACTTAGGTAAAGATTTGTTTTCTTGTCTCTCTTTCTGCCCCTTTTCTTATCCTTTTTTTTTTCTTTTAATCTTTCTTGTTTTTTTGGGTGTGTAATTTGTGCATAGTTGTTTGTTAATACCTATGTTACATGGACACTTCCCTCAGCCTGCTGAATCCCTTGCCCATATGTATGGATACTGATTTGGACACCGACACACCCATGCCGTGTCCAAAGAAGAAGGAGGAATAAGAAGAAAGAAGAAGACGAAGTCGAAAGAAGAAGAACAAGTAGGAAGAAGAAGTAATATTTAAAAAAATAAAAATTTAAATATATAGCTGTTTCTTCGAATCCTATTTTTTAAGGTTTGCCGAATCCGACACCCCGTACCTGTGTCGGACTCCGACACAGTACCCGTACCTGTGCAACATAGGTTAATACTAAGTTTATTCGATCATCCATTTAACACAAAAAGAAAACAAGGAGGGCCAAGCTAGACTTTTTAAGTCAATGATTGATATATTAATGTTTTATTTGAATTTTAGTTATTTATATTTCTTTGTGTTTACAGAGAAGAAAAAAAGAAGATAGAAGAAAGAGTAAGAGAATGAAACAAACCCTTTTCAATTGAACCGAAGAAGACGAGATGTAAGAAGACAGAATTAGAAAAGGATACAACTGACAGCCCATTACTCCTTTTATTAATAAGTTCTCTCTCAATTTAAAGAGGTGAAAGGTAATTTGGTTTCCCTCACATGGTTTGATTGCCTGGTGAGACATGGCTTTTTTTTTTTTCTCCATGTGGGGAAGGATGTGGCCAATCCAAACCACTCGCCTGACAGGAACCTCTTGATAGGACACATGGATAGTATTTGAACCCTCTTAAGATCTAATAATACTTGTGAAAATTTTTGTAAGATGTAACAAGAGCCTTACAATTTTTTTAATATTTTGAAGTTTTAACAAGAGTGTGGTTAGATTTAGGAGTCCTTTCTACTATTTGTTGGGATGAAACTTAGTATGTGAGGTCACTGAGGTAGGGTTAAGTGGGAGAACATATGGGGGTTTCTCTAAATAAGCTATCATCTGTACACGGTTTTAAATATCTAGATATTGCTCGATATATTGGGCAATATATCCCCTTCCTTGGGGGGCAATATAAATCCAAGGTGTAATTTTTATTTACAATTTATCAAGGTATATATCATGATATTGAGCAATATATCATGATGTTGAACGGTATTTCTGTTTTGCTAACGTGCTTATGTCCTTACAAGAGTCGAAATCTTCTTCCAAAAACTTGAAACTTAATTTTTAAATCACTTATTTTGTAAAATTGTTTACTCTTTAATTCAGAAGTCGTTTTGACATAAATTTGATGCATTCTTCGTCAAAAAATTGGTAAAAGCAAGTCAAGTAATGTTTGAACTCTTTTTCTTTTTGGTATTTTCTTTTGTTCATTTTGCATTTTGTTGCAAGGAAGCATGCCAATTCATGTATGTGATGGATAGGCTTGCATTTTGTTATGAATTTGTAGATTTGAGAGATTGAAACCCCACAAAGTTCGGGGAAATGAAATTTCTAGTATTGTCCCCCTAAATGTGTAATGATTGATCCTCTAATATTCTAGTAATATTTGCTATATTGGAAGCCTGTTCATGTATGTGATGGATAGGCTTGCATTTTGTTATGAATTTGTAGATTTGAGAGATTGAAACCCCACAAAGTTCGGGGAAATGAAATTTCTAGTATTGTCCCCCTAAATGTGTAATGATTGATCCTCTAATATTCTAGTAATATTTGCTATATTGGAAGCCTGTTCTATGCATTGGCCAGAAATGTTTTTTATTTGATTTGATTTAGTTTATTTTATTTATTTCTTAAAAATTGATTAAAAATGTTTGTCATTCAAAAAAAAAAAAAAAACCGGACTTTAATTGTTTCAGATGTTTGATATTTAAACTAATTTTATCACTAAAATATTACCGATTTGATCAACCTTTTTTTGAAATAAATACTAGCATACCATACATTAGAAATTTAATTTCTACTTGAAATCTGAAAAATAATTTAAAATATCCTAAACATGAAAAAATTTGAATATACAGATTTGTAATAGATAACTAATCAGATAAATTTTAACTAATGGCGTATGTTAAGGTTATTGCGAAACCATGACTTTATTAATAAAAAGTATATTTTGGAGAACAAATCTTAAAGAATTTGAGTCCATGAGGAATTCCATGTGGTATCGAGCGAGATGTTTTGAATGTGTTAAGCACAAATTACTTTAAAAGCTCAAGCTGTTAGAGAAAGGCACAACAATGTATATCAAATGGTTCAATACCCTCCTGCACGTGCGGGCTCCGCATGGGAACAACACATCCGTGGGATAACACAAGGCATAATGAGGCAAACACACACCACACACATCCGCACGGGAACAACACATCCGTGGGAGAATAAACATAGAAACATACCACCCCCGGGATTCGAACACTCAACCTCCTGCTCTGATACCATGTTAAGCACCAATTACTTTAAAGCTCAAGCTGTTAGAGAAAGGCACAACTATGTATATCAAATAGTTCAATAGAATGTATTGGGCTTGAAAACCTTCTAATATATGTTGTTTTATTATTTTCTAAATATAAAACTTTCTGTTTATATTTCCTTGAGTACTTGTTTAAAAATATAAAACTTTCTGTTTATATTTCCTTTAGTTGATTATGTAGACAACTTCCTTACATATGCATTCATTACTTGGTAATATCATTATTCTTTGTAATGTTTTAAGTTATTTAGGTCTAAACATGTCTAAATAGGCATCTCAAAAAGTTTCATTGGAAATTTTCCCTTTCCCCAAAGGTTCTCCCCATTTCCCTAACTTTTTGGATGACATCCATATTTCCATTGATATATCGAGCAATATTTCTCCTTTCCTTCAGTGGCAATATATCAAGTGATTGCGACATTTAAAACCTTGCATGTGTGAAATTCGTACGTTTCTAAGTCTTGAGCATTTTGCCAGACAATTCAGCCTCCTTTGCAAGTGTTACTATGGTGCAACAAAAGCCATAATATTGTACATATGAATATATTATAAAAAGATAAAAGCATTTTTTTACACTTCCCCTAAATTTGGAGCTTAAATAGTGCATATGACCTGCTTGTTCATTGTGTCCTGAAGACATGAATGGCTAATATCTTTTGGTAAATTATCGACTATTTCGGAATTAACTTCCATTTGTGACTTGGTTGGGCTCCAAGCCTACATGCAGTAGACTAGTAGTAAGACCAAGAACATACTTGTGCTATAAAATATTTTTCTCGTGTCATGATCATGCCACTTCAATGCAAAGGAAGTACTTTGACTAGATCAGATCCTTGACATCAATCATGTTGTGCCAAAATTTCTTGATCTTGGAAATTTCTTCCTCATTGTTCTCAAACAATATCAACATATACCACTAAGATAGTAGTACTATTTTATGTCGATTAATGAAAAATACTTAGTGATAATAGCACAGACCAGAATTTTGGGGCTGCCAAGCTGCTTCAACCCATAATGGATTTCTGTAGCCTGCAAACTTTTCCTTCTTCTCTTCGAGGGTAAAACCCAAGTGGTGCACTTACGAAAATATCAGTAAAGAAATGCACTGTTCATAACTGACGAAGCAGCCAGCCACGAGTTGCATCATCTGAACACATATTTAGTATCTTGTGGAAAAGTCTGATCAGAGCCATCAGGTTTAGAATAGACCCATTGACACCCAATCTCATAGTCTGCTTTTGATTTGGGATAAATTACAGCATCTGCAACTTTTGTGGGAATAGGAAGAAATCAAATAGAAAATTGATAGTCTTAAACGAAGGTGATAAAAACTTACTGGGAACAAATTACTTCAAAGGATGAAGCGTACATGTCCTTTGCCCTTTCAAAGAGCATGGGTAAATCTTGAATAGAAGACGCAGGAGGAAGAAGGATGAAGAATCAAATGACTATAAGTGATCATGAATGTGGGTTACCTGTTCTAGACTTCAGACCTTGTGTTTCCTTCAAGAATATATCTATAAATACTTCCACAAACGACTCATTAACACCATAGATCAAAATATCGTATCGTATCGCGCGTATCGCGCGATACGTATCGTGTATCGACCAGGTCGATACGATATTT
>JAUPMG010000014.1:19970954-19990792 GCA_031762675.1 Pachysandra terminalis
AATAAATATTATTTATAAACTTTAATAATATTTTTATAATACCTATTTTACCCCTAAACTTTCATAAGCACTTAAATGTTATTTCTAAACTTTAATAATATTTTCATAATACCTATTTTACTCCTAAACTTTTTTAAGCACTTACGTAAATGTAATTACCAAACCTTATTAAGATTCTGGATGTTGTCCTATGGAGGTACAAAACTTAATTATAATTTTATATAATTTAAAGTCACTAACTATAAAAACTTAAATATTATTAATACTTATTTATCACAAATTTATGATGAATCATTTCTTGAAGTTTTGAATTTCTAAATTTATGGCAATAAAATAAAAAAAAACTAAAAGAATGTGAAGTCCATTTTTCTTTAATCCTTTTATCAAAATCAATTTATTTTTTTATTTTTTTATTTTTTATATCTAAGAATACTCCAAAGTTCTCAAGTCTAGGGAGGTGGTTAACCTTTGAAACTTAATATCAATTGAAAAAGAAAAGTTAACTGAAAAAAAGAAAAAAAAGAAAAAATCCATTTGAATCTCTTGAATAAAAGAAAATCACATTGATAGATAACAGAACTAATAAAAGAAGTTCTTCAAATCTATTGAATCAAAGTAAACAATAAAAATATATTATTTTTCATAAAAAATAAAAAGAAAAGAAAACAATATGTTTTTTTCTTTTTCTTTCTCCAATTAACTGCATTTGTGTGATGTTAAGATTACAGACCATGTTATTGTTGTTGTAGCAGCAAGATCTAAATCAGATGGTTCAAAACAATTTGTTGGTCAGATATTTATGGAATAAAAATATGAAAATAAATATTTTGGAATGCCGACACTGTAAATATATAGAAGCCTATATGGACTGAGACTGGTAAGAATTTAGTCATTCGAATATGTATTTGTTTTGCGTGCCGGTATATTTTCTATTGTTATGGATTTCTAGTATTCTCTTTATATTTTATCCATTGATCACTGTCCAAAGTGTCCAACAAACCAACCCACTTAATAGTGTGTTTTGGCCTTAGTTAGATTAGCTCATGGATTGATCCATACATATGGGATTCAAAGTTTCAAACCCATTAGTTGTTTGTACAGACCCATGGGTCCAATATTTATTAGCAACAGTAGTAGTTATTTAGGACTTGTATTGTCTGGATAGAGTTTGAGGAAGAGAATATGTTTAGATGGGGACTATCTTCTATAAAAGGGGTGTAATCTTCTCTTTTATAAAACAGAATAAGATTATTATTTTTGCACAAATTGTATTATTAAGGTGAAAATCTTCTTCTTCATGGTGTAATCTTCTCTTTTATAAAACAGAATAAGATTATTATTTTTGCACAAATTGTATTATTAAGATGAAAATCTTCTTCTTCATGATAGTAGTGAGACTCTAATATCAAACTGTTGTTTCATGTTGGTGAGACTTCAATATGTTCAAGGTACTAACAATGAGATTGTCGATTATCCATTTCTCTTTATTATTTTATTTATTTATTTTGTTATACCGAAATAAATCGTGTACCACTAGAAATCTTATGGCAATAACCAGCAATAGAGTAGGAGTGTACAAAGGGCCGGGCTACTCGCTTGCCAACCTGACTCGGTATGACACATATTGATGCACGATATGAGTAACTATTCATAAGCCGCCGTTTCTTGCTTGGGTTTCATGACCCACGACATAGTCCAGTATATCTAGGACAATATTAGGTCAGACCTAATAGTTTGTTTGGTCTGGGCAAGTATTTCCACCATATGCGTGGGTAAAACACAAACCAACAGTCACAAACAATTCTTGACCTAGGGGTGGCGTTTTGGCACTCAGAACACGAATCTTCATTCTAAGTATAAATAAGTTTTATTCTGAAAAAAAAGTTAAATTAGGTTAATAGAGATCTATTTTTAACTATATCATTCAATTTTATATGATGAAATTGGGATTTTTTTTTATACACCCTTTCTCAATTATATTCGTCACAATTATATGTGGCTAAGCATAAGAATGGAAATCAAAATGTTTTTGTACGGCAAGTACAATTGGTATGTGGTGGCGCTTCCACTCCCTTATCGCTTTCTGGTGATTTAACTCTCAACTTTCAAGTTGTAGTAGGCCTGGTTGTCATAACTTCCTACAAATGGAAAAGCTTCGGTGTGAAGGGCTTTGCTAAAAAAGACTTTGAATCAAAATCATTGGTTAAAAATTATGTTTAGTGAGAAAAATTATATTTAGATGTTAGTGTACATAATTTTAGGTATGATGGATTTTTTTTTTTTTTGCTTTTTAAAAAAATGTGTAATAGAAATGAAAGGACAATTTTATCATTTTAAAAGTTTTACTTACTACTTTTCCAAATGCAATTTTTCAAAACAGCCCCACACTTGCTTTTCTAAAATGGATTTTATAAAGAAGCCATTCCATCCAAAGCAGATTTCAGCCACTATGAGAGCATTTCGTCTGGAGCCAAAATGTTGGAAGATCGGCTAGAGTGTGTACATATGCACCCTACATAGTCAACTACTTCTCACATCATCACTAAAAGACAAAATCATCCAAATATGTAGCGTGCACATGTACACGATACAATCGATCTTCCAGCTTTTTCGCTCCAGATAAAATGCTCTCGTCAAACTCACTCTAGACAAAATGCTTTGGATCCTCTCAACTTATTCGTTTGCTTGAAATCAATTAAAATGTGACATGTGGAATAAAGTATCTAGTAACAGAGAATTTAAAAATTTTAAACACAAAACTGATGTTTAATTATTCCACATGTTATATTTTAATTGATTCAAAATTAACTAATTATAACGTGCGAGGATCCAGATCCTTAGGGTGTGTTTGTTTGGTCGGAAAGTAGCGCGGTGAAAGAAAGTAATTGGAAAGGAAAGTAAAGTAAAGGAAAGTAAAATTACTTTTCATGGTCTTGTTTGGTTATTTGGAAAAAAAAGTCAGAATTTGACTGAAATGTAGATTATAGTGTTTGGATGACAAAAAAACTGTATAGGAAAGGAAAGTTATCAAACTTTAAAAACTATATATATATATATATATATATATATATATATGGATAGTGTGCAATATGTGTTATTATAAATATTTTATCTAAGTTTAAATAAATCTAAGTTTTTGAATGAGATCATTATCATGATAATGAAATAATTTTAATATAGTTCAAATAAATATTTTTAATATCTATTAGTATAATAAGTATCGGGTACCCGATGGGCACCCGTTAAGAATCAAATATTTGCGGGTTCGGTTCTGGGACTAAGGGTGACAACCTCGAACCCAAAACTGACAAGACCCGCAACTGTGTCATATAATAGGGTTTGGTTATGGGATTTGTTGGACCCGACCAGTTGACATCCCTAAATGAGATATAATGTTTAGATTATGCTTAAAAAAAAGATAAAATGTTAATTTCCAACAATCATGGTTATGTTTTTTTTTTATTACCTTATCATGGCTATGTTTATTTAATTACCTTAATTCCCAAGTATTCATAGTATTCAAAAAAAAAAAAAAAAACCCCACCCCCTTTTAATTTTCAACAAGTTACGAGAGAATGGATGTGATAACTTTACTGTACTTTTCTTTTTGATGTTTTCCTTTCATTTTGAGAGGAAAAAAAATAGAGTGTTTGAGTGAATTTGAGACGGATAGAAAAAGTGTTTTCCAATAAACCCCAAATTTTCCGATCATCCAAACACCAAAAAGCATGAAAATGTAATTAGACACTTTCCTTTCCCATGCTTTCATACCAACCAAACACACCCTTAGAAATCTCGCCAAACGGGACCCAACGAATCGATCGAACAATGAGCTGGTAACTTTTTTTAGTGAATACCGATGATTATGGCACTTGGGCCCGTTTTCGATGCGAGAGCACTCCGTCTCCTTCATATGGAAGTAAGCTCTCTCTCTCTCTCTCTCTCTCTCTCTCTCGGAACCCTAGAATCTATTGATGTTTGGGTGATGGTTGTTAGGTTTCAGGCGTGTTCTTTAGAACCCTAATTGTGAGTGGGAAGAAATTCCTTCGTTGAAATCAACTGCCTATTCTCTGCTACATTTGAAATTGAGATCATTCGCTTCGACTTTTCATTCCGTCATCGAATCAGACGGCAATCTTACTTCCAGGCTACTCATAATGTTACAGGTAGTTTGCTTTTATATATATTTTTTATTCACTGATCTTGAACGAGTTACGCGTTATTGGCTTTGCACTCAAATTCTTTTATCTGATGTACGACTTGTAAAAATAAATTTCATAGGCTAATGCCCTGGAAACCCAAACCCAGCTTCCTTTTTCATAAAATTATCTCTGAGATGTATAGTTGTCTTCACATGTTAATTCTTTTATATATAACCGGACAATTCTTAGTTAGAGGCTCATTGAAACTATTGAATTTTGATTTTATCCAGCTAAATTGTAAATCACGATTGTTTTTACGACCCTACTTGATAGTAATTTATACATAGCTCTTCGTCCTTTATTTCATGAAATATAATTAGAACTATTGCAATCATTGACTCAATAATACATTAAATCATTATCCTTGGACCTTTTTAATCTATAACATCTATTTCAAATTTGTCAATTTCTGAAATTTCATATCATGTAAAGAATAGTTTTTAGATTGGATGAGTGATTAGTGGATAATTGATTGTCAATTTGTTTGGCAGGTGAAGTTCATTGTTGGATTTGAATGTCAAGTGATGTTTGTATTTGGATCAATTGATTTATTGATTGGTGCTTTGATTGTTAGGTGAAATTCGTCGAATGAATCGTAAGATTAAATTGTAAATAGTAAGATTCAATGTATGAATCATAAGATTCTAACATAAATAGTTTTTTGACTAATTTGATTCAACCTAGTGTCCAATTGAATTGAATTGTAAGATTCATATAATGAATCATAAGATTTTATAAATAGAGTTCACAAGTATCATCTTTGAGAAAACATAGAGTTTAGCATTGGAGAACCCATATAAGCACCTTGGCCCTAGTTTTGGCATGTGGCATGCTATTGTAAATACTTAACTCGAACTGATGGCTGCCACTAAGGAGATCAAGATTATCAAAAAATCAGCTTGATCTGCTGGTCGTTCAGGCGAGCAATTAGCAGGCCTCCTTTGAAGAATTGGTCTCCTTTCCTGCCACTTGTCATAATCCTGTAATGACGGATCCGTGCAGGTCTCTTATGGGTGATGCACTCATTTTCCAAAAACAAAAAAAGATAAAAAATTGTTGATGTCATAATCATTTTATATCAATATTTAAATGTTATGTCTGCATAGCATCAATACTTCTTCAGCCTCTTTCTCTTAAGACTGAAAAAAAAATCCTGATTCACAAGTTGTACACCTGATCATATTGGGTCAGGCTAGTCAAGTCTGACACGTTAGTTTTCCCCAATGGGCACTTACAAAAAGCAGCAGTCTAAATCTAGGGTCTAGGGCCTAAGAAATCACAAGTGACGTGTCTTACAATTGAAAATAATTAGGACCCACCATTTGATGGATCACACTGAAGAGATCACCTGTGCCAATTATCTGCTTGATCAAAAGTTTTTAGACATTCGATTCCCCTATATTCTTTTGGATGGTGGAAAATGATCAAAAGTTTTTAGACATTCGATTCCCCTATATTCTTTTGGATGGTGGAAAACTTCAATCAAAATTCTGAAAATTGTATATGCAAATCAGATGGTCCAAATATATTAATTTACTCTAATGTTTTGCATGGAGATTCTTGTATGTGGGCAGTGATGGGTCCTGATTCTTTTATATATTTTCCATGTGAGATTTTCAGTCTTAAGACCCTTATTTTGGCTTCTGAAGCCCCAGAACGTAAACTGCCTCTTTCTACTACCTAGACTGTCGAATGTCGATTTCTCTGTCTCCAATAAAAAGAGTAATTTCTGGGAGCTTCCTGTTTCGAAAAATAAAAAAGGGCCCATGGCATGAAATAGTACATACATTTTCTGTCTGCGTAGCACCAATGGGTTACTAAGTTCATCACTTGGAAATTACAAATTCACTCAGGGCACGATTGGTTCGTGGAATTGAAGGTGGAATTGGGACTGGAATTGGAGCCTCCAATTCCAATTGTTCTGTTTAGGTGTGTACTAAGAAATTAGAATTCGAATTCTACGTGAATTCCACATAATTCCTTTGTAGGCTATTTTTGAAGCTCTCGAATTCACTGGGAGGAGGCTGTTAATTGCAATTCTCTGCTCCTGAATTTCAACTGGAATTTGCAATGGGTCTGATTAGATCCTGATTCTAATGTAAGCAACCCGGACCAGTCCATTTAATAAATGGGTCACTTGGGTTCGTGCAGCCAGTGGGTCTATAACGAAACCCGGCACCCAACCGAACCCATGTATTATTCGGATGGGTTTGGGTTGACCCAATCAAGAAAAATTGATTTATGCTGACTCGAACATGATAAAATACTGGACTGGTTCAGGCAGCTTGGCGAGTAGGGTCAGCTTTTGCTAGAACTAGCAATGAGTTGGGTTCGGTTCGAGATGGAAATAGGTCAACCCAAACCACCCATTTAATAAATGGGTCACTCAGGTTTGAATGGGGTCAAGTAGGTTGATGGATTTATATTGTAAAAACCGCCAATTTAACCTCTTTTACTATCCGCGGGTTGACCCGATTCACAAATTTCTTTTCTTTTTTCAATACGAACCTGGTAAATACCGGACGGATTCGAGGTGGGTGGATGGGTCTGGTCAGATTTTATGGCTCTTAGATTTTGCCGCCTCTAACTTTGACCAATAATAAAAAAATAAAAAACTTTTACACTCCTCTTCTTCCTTAGTCATCCTCACTCCTCATAAGATCATCAAGAAAAAAAATCCAAAGTTCAATTTTTCATTGATATCCAATCATAAGAATCTCAATTCTACTCAATTTCAATTCTCATTGAAATAGAATTTCTAACACCAATTCCAATTCTACGAAACAATCGGACCCTCATGGAATTTGACTCTATCTTATAAATGTCACGATAAATTAAAGGTCTGGCAATCTTATAATTTGATATTTGATATTATAATTTAAAGTTATTTCGGCATTGAAGAGGTTTTTAAAGATGGCTTATAATGTTTTTATTTCTTTGATAATTCAGTTGCAGTCGATAAGGAGTTCACTGAATTCAGATTGATATGCCACCATTTCATGGAATCAATTGTTGATTGCTTGTGTCTGTGAAAAACAATTTACCCAGTATTTGTTTGTGAATATACTGAGATTTCTTCGTTAAAACGTCTTAAAGATAACTAGCAGTTATAAGATAGCTATTACCTGATATGTTTTTAATTTATGTTGTAATTTATTTTCAACGTTGTCATATGGGAATTTGTGGATATTCTAGTTCAGATCAGATAGGTAACTGAAATTTAGAATCTTAAAGTCTAGCTAATAAGAAACATTTACTTTTAATTACTTGCAATACTTCATCTTTCTTCATTAGAAATAAAAACATAAATATGCAATTTTGTATCAAGAAAGATTCAGATCATGATATATCATATACAAATGTTAGATATGCGACGTTGTTTAATAACATAAACGTGGTTCTGATCTGAACCTTGTATTTATGTTGCCACTAAATAAGTAATAAATGATGATCATAAATGGATGATAGGAAAATCACGTCATGGATGGTAAGTGTAAAACCTTATTTGTTAACCATTGTGTTCTATTATGGGGTCTCTCTTTTGGGTATTTTTTTTTATCTTAAAACTATCTTTTGTTGGGATTGAGATCCTATATATGTGAATGAAAATGCCTTATTTAGTCATTAAGAATTTTTATGACCATATAGTGGAAAAATCTTTTGTTATTTTCATTTATGTACATAAAGAAAAATATGTGTCAACTTCTTCCACAGTAAATCTAATTTTTAATATAATCGCATTTTCTACATATTCACAAATTACAATTCATGCCAGACATATATACATATATATATGTATGTATATATATGTGTGTGTGTGTGTGTATTATATGTATTATATTTTTGTTTGTGTGTAGGTGTGTGGGTGTGTGTATATTATATATATATATATATATATATATAATCAAAATGAAAGCTGTAGTTTGTTATCGTTCAGTCTTATTACCTTCCAAGAAAGTTGCATTTGGTGAGCAGCATGTGAAGTATATTGTTTAGATCAATCACTTCATGTGCGCAGATTAGGTCATGGGAAAATGTTGATATTCCGAGATCTAGCATATTTCATTGTGGATTTGCTTTTAAGAAATACCCTCATTGTGCTAACTAGGGACATTGTTTTTAATATATTTTTCTTGAACAAGGTCCAACAATTGTAATACGAATTTGATAATGGAACAATTTTCCAACTCTTGCCTATGAGGAAACGATAATAAAATATTCACTATCTTTTGTTGCTGAGCCACAGGGTTTATCTGACCAGTAGTTTGAAGAATTTATATTAAGGTGGTGATGACGTTGATCATGAACGGTCCTAGTTAGATAGTAAGTAATGTATTTTTGTAACTCACAAAGTAAAATTGAGGTTCCTTTATGAATAAATACTTTAAGTCATGCCACTTGTCAACTTGATCACTTTTTAGCTATTCAATTTCATATATTCTTTTGGATGGCCGAATGGAAAACTTTGGTCAAAATTCTGATAGTTGAATATGCAAATCGGATGGTCCATTGCTGTTCGATTATTCTAATGTTTTGTATTGAGATTCTGATAAAAGGGCCATGTTCAATAATGGGTTCTGATCTTTTCTATGTTTGTCACACTTGAAGTTTTAAGGCTCAAGTTCTGAAGCCTCAGTCAGGACTACTTACTATCCAGACTACATCAATTTTTCATTTTCCAACAAAACAGGAGATTCTCTCTCTCTCTCTCTCTCTCTCTCCATGGCCCCATTGCACAGAATTGTATGCACATATTCTTTCTAGGTTGCATCATTGGGTTACTATTATTTTTTTTTATTCGATGTGATTTTGCTCATCTCAAAGTGCAACGTACTTGCTGAGTTTGAGTCTTTGTATAAATGACATCATAGCTAACAACCTGACAATCTTTTATATGATATTGCTATTATCTAATTTAGAAGGAATTGTGTTTGCATTACAGAAGTTTTAAGACGATTTCTGAAGATATTCATTGTTTGATAATTCAGTTGCGGTTATAAGGAGTTCACTGAATTCAGATTGATATGTTACCCTATAGTTTTGGATTTTTCTTTTTCGTGGAATCTATTATTGATTGCTTGTTTCTCTGAATACACAATATACCCAGCATTTGCTTGTGAATGTACCGACGTTTTTGTACTGCCCCCAGACTCATCCAAAACCAAGGAGAATCATTGAGAAAAAAATTATCATTTGAAACTCTATTTGATATGCTGAGCCAAAATTGTCTTATGATCTTTTATCAAAACTAAAGAGAAAAATGTGACCCTATCCCACCCCTTTTATATTGTTCGATTTTGACACATCATGTGCTACTATGACAGTTAGCAATTGGGATTCGAATTTTGAAATTACTCACTAGTTATGTGCATGAATCAGTGTAAATCGAGTCTGATTGGCGGCTTTTGAATTGCATGAACATCAACTCAATCCAATTGAAACTTGCTGACTCCAAATTTTGGGATCCAGCTGAAACATTGTAGCTTAAGTTAGACTATTATCAGGGTAAAGCCCAGCTTCCACATTTTAAATGTAAACTAATCTGGGCTTTTTCTGCAAATACCGTAGCACTCTTAAGGGCATGTTTGGCGTTGCTTCTTGGAAGGAGAAGCCATTCTTTAAAATTGATTCTTATGAAGCGCTTCAAAAGAACTGCTTCAGAGGAATAAAAGATGTTTGGTAAACACCTATTGAAAAAGCGCTTCCATGTTAGATTTGTAGAAGTTTGTGTAGAGTAGGATATCTATATTCAGTAGGAGTTTTGTTCATGAAGATAACATGGGTGAAATAAGTATTTTAAAAGTTTTAAAAGGGCAAATAAGAATATAAGACATATTTCATTAAAACCTCAAACTGATTTCCGCAAATGTGATTTCAGTAGCAGAAAATAGTTGCTTCAAAAAAATCAATGTTTGGATGAAGCGATTCTTGTGGAATCGATTTTCACTTGGGTTTACCAAACACTTATTTGTTTATTTGAAGCGCTTTTGGGCTCAGGAATCACTTCTAGGATCTAACAAAGCAGTGCCAAACATGCCCTAAATATCGAAGATATGAAGAATGAATTGAGATGGGAGCAAATAAGTTGAACTTTGATATTTGGAAGTGAGGTTGCAATACTATAGGGTGGTTTACATAATCTGATTTTATACTATATAATTGTAAACCTTTCATGTAATATTTTGTACTGAATAATTTGGATTTGTGCAAATAATGATACGATGCCTCATTTAAGCACATATTTCTGATGTTGACAACTTTGTAAAAATATCACCTTGCAATTAGGGATTTTGTTATGCTAAACTCATCAATGTATTAACTGATCTTTCTTTCTTCAACAGTATTGTCCTGTAAATTAGAATTCTTTAAAGCTATTAAAATTGCAATGGCCAAGCCTTTAAGGAAGTTGGTGTCTTGTGTCATCTTAGATTTGGATGGTACACTTCTTAATACAGGTGGACTTCTGCTCTTTTCTTTCCATAGATAGAGAATTCACATTCTTCCCATCGTTTCTAATTGAATGCAAATATTTGTTGTCATTATGTATATTACCATATGAAACACCGATTTTCTTTCTAACGTGAAGTTTTGTTTGTTTTTATTTCTTATTTATATTTATTTGTGTATTGTGTTAATTTACCATCAATGTCATGACAGATGGCATTGTGAATGAAGTCTTAAGAGTGTTTCTAGTTAAATTTGGAAAGCAATGGGATGGGAAGGTAGCTCATAAAATAGTAGGGAAGACACCATTTGAAGCTGCAGCTACTATTGTGGAGGATTATGGGCTCCCATGCACAACAGATGAATTTATTTCTGAAATTACCCCGATGTTCTCTGATCAGTAATATATTTGTACACTATCTTTTACGGTTTTACCTTGCTATCTGTAGGAATCAATAGTTTCTTGATAGCGTCCTCTTCAAGTTCTACTCTTTGACATTTAGCTGTTCGTAAAACATAAGTAATAGTCTGGAGACACATGAAAAGTAAATAGATTTGTAAAGTTGTCACAATATTAAGAGGTAAAAATGGAATTACTATGTTTAAAGTACAATGGCATAAATTTTGCATATGGCCTTTCCAGCTTACACACCACTGACTTTCTTTGGCTTCTGTATTTTGGGCATGAAAACTTCACGCAGTTTGAAGAATAATTTTTCTTTCAAGTGAAGACTCTTGCATTATTGATTGGTTAAAAGTTAAGTCATTCAATTCGAACATAGCTATTAGCTCCAGCATCGTGTCTTGAAAACTTGTCAATCCAATTGTTGATGGTATTTTTTCTCAAATAAAGGATTAAAGTATCATTCTGTTATTCAGGCTCACAGTCATTAGTGATAGATTGTGGTTAATAAAATAACTGAATTTTCACAAATGGGTGAAAGATTATTAAGGGCCAAATGTTTCCTAGTCAAGTGACTCACAAATGAAGGGCAAGAAGGAAAGAAAGGCTTGTAGAATAACTGCATTGCTAAGTTACTTAATTGTTGACTCTATTACGAACTTTATAGTCACCCATGATTATAGCTTCTTCAATGTGCCTACGCTATCATATAGTACATAGTAGTAGTGGTTTGAACTGTAACTGTTATTATGTAGCATGTTTCCTGAGTTAATTTCTCTGGCTTTTATATATTTTCATGCTATTGTTTGCTATGAGTTTTTCTCAGCACGTAAATGAGGTTTAATTCTATAATGATGAAGTTACAAGATCCATGTATCTGCTAGTACTATTGCATTCAAGTACTAGGACTTGACTTGTAGTTATTCATGTACACTCTGATATCATGAATCATTTATCGTTGCAGGTGGTGCAATATTAAAGCTCTCCCAGGGTCCACCCGATTAATTAAACATTTGACTGGTCATGGTGTGCCAATGGCATTGGCTTCAAACTCCCCAAGGGCTAACATAGAAGCCAAAATATCTTATAACCAAGGCATGATTGGAAACTTGATTAGCATTTGTATATCAGGTCTCTTAAAACACAGTTAGTGGTGATCTCAGGAGGGACATAATCAAGGACATTATGATTTATGTTTGTCAGGGTTGAACTTAAGCGTTTAGTTTTATATTTACAGGCTGGAAAGAATCCTTCTCAGTTATCATTGGTGGTGATGAAGTGAGAATGGGAAAGCCATCTCCTGAAATGTGAGATGCAACAACATATAGTTTGATTTGACTGCTCATTGAATATTTCTTTCTTCTTTATGTTTTGCTTAAATGCAAGTTATTTTTAAAAGTCCTAACCTCTAGTTTTTTGTTGTTTAAGATTCCTTGAAGCAGCTAAAAGGCTAAATGTTGAATCTTCAAGCTGTCTTGTCATTGAAGATTCACTGTAGGTGATTGAATGTCATTTCATATCTCAACTGAATTCATCCTTTAAAGCAGACTTGATAAATACTTGTTAAGGGTCGATAATTTTTATTTTCTTCATTAAAGCACTCCTTTTAAATATATGTCTTCCTAGATACAAAATATCCAGTTTTATATAATGCTTGCACGCTTTTATGTAAATGTGTGTTGGAAGCTAATGATCATCAAGTTTTGAAGGCAGGCAGCTACATGATGTCCGAACAATCTTTTGACACAAATTATGAGGACAACCTCTTTAACACTTGGTAGATGGTAGCTTGTTCGACACACCTAATGCTACAAGGATATGTATCCATCTCCAGCCTCCTGACTCTTAAGAGCATATGTGATTTCAAGTTGAAGTTAATTTTTTTGATCGGTAAAGGTATCTTTTATATATTAGTATTAATGTTAATTACTGTACAGAGTGTGTGTGTATTTACATCAAACCCCCAACAGCCTAACCTTGCTCTAAGACATTGAATCCCAAAACATACCCCAATTACAATCAAATTCAGCTTGATTGATCCCCACAAATATTGACTATGAAGCTGACCTAAAAAACAGCAGTGAGATGGTGCTATCAATAAGCTTATGGACATCCTTTTCTAACCCTTTGAATATTCTATGATTTCTCTCACACCAGATAGTCCAAGAAATAGTTGCCGGGCACAAGTTCCATAAAATGTGGCTTCTTCTCTTACCTTTCCTTATGTTCCTCCGTCCCCAACTGATTAAAACTACTTTGAACTGGTAATGCATCACCCATTCAATACAAAACCTCCTAAACATAGATTCCCAGATCTTCCTGGTCACCTCACAATGAAGAAGAAGATGTGAAACTGTATCCTCTTCCTTTTTACAAAGACAACATATAGAAGCTATTGACCACCCTCTCCTCTTAAGATTGTCGCACGTAAGAATTCTATTGTGAACAGCTGTCCATAGGAAAAAAGAGACTTTTGACGGGATTCCAGCAAACCAAATCAGCTTCCACGGACCATCCACTTTTTCAAGTTGAAAAAATTTCCCTAGTCAGTTATTTTTTTTTTAACTTTTTGTGAGTATGAAAGAAAGGGAACACCATTCCCCATGAATTTGTTACTTAGCCTGAGTATGATTCTCATGATGATAACATCAGCTGGGTTCGTAGAAATTTGAAAAAAAGAAAATAACATTAAGTTTTATTCAATCAAAGGAAGGGGTATAGGAAAAATTTAGCTGCCCCAATGAACAAATATCATCTCATTTCTGACGTAAAAGTCAAATATCATCTCATTGTTAATATCCAACAGTTGTATCTCACAGAACATATCCCAAGTATACGTTTTGCAAATTATGAACATCTCGACTTCAAACCACATTTGTAGATCTCTTTAGTACGGGTCCTCTTGCCCACCTATTTAATGATGTTAACAGAATTACCTTTTGATCAGAATGTGCCAGGAAAAAAAGTTATAAGTGATATAGCCTTTGGAACTATTTGTCTCTGTACAAACTTTTGAAGCCTATCAGCTTAAACAGAAGGCCATGTGGTTTCAACATCATATCTGCCTAATTACACCCTGAACAACTGTAAATTTCAGCATCGATACCTCTAAAGGAGCTTCTCTTTTTCAATTTTCCAACAAAATGTTCACCTCTCTTTGCAACCATGTCTAGTCCCAAAGTGTATTGTCTAGTTTGATAAAATAATTTCTTATTCATCATAATGGCGGAAGCTTTGGGGAAGCTCATTGTAGGTCATGGAGTGGTGGATTATTGGAAGGTTTTTTCAGTTAGCATTGGCGCCCCCTTGTGTTTTGCACCTCCAGTTTCCAGACGATACCCTAATTTTTTTGTAGGCCATCATAGTTCCACCTAAAGGATCTTACATTGTATCCTATTGTGCTTTGAAGTGATCTCAGGGTTGAAGGTCAATCTAATCTAAAATTAAGCTGTTTGGGATTGGAAAGGCGGTGGATTTGGATGAGCTTTGATATTAGGATGTAGAGTAGAATCACTGTCTACTATTTATCTGGTGGTCCCCCTAGGTGCTCTTTATAAGGCCTTCTCGTTGTGGAATAGCATTGTTAAGAGATCTGAAAAGAAGTTGGCAACATAGAAAGCCGAGTACCTGCCAAAAGGTGGGAAAGTGACTGTGACACCTGTTAGAAGTACCCGCATACCTGATGTCTGTGTTATAGATACCATCAGCAGTAGCTAGTAGAATTGAGAAGCTGCAAAAAAGATTTCCTATGGAATGGTTTGAGGGATGCTCATAAATATCATCTGTGAGGTGGGCTGATGTATGTAAGGAAGGCAGGAGGTCTTTGGTTGAGGGCTCTGACTGTCTTTAGGTAAATGGTTGTGGCAGTTTAGGGAGGAAAGAGATTAGGAAACTGAATCTTGCTCCGATACTTATGAGTGTTGGTCTATGTAAGACTATTTCAATTGTCTGGCTAGAACGGAATCGGAGGACCTTTGACGATAAGGAAGCCAGTTGGGAGATACTTTGGAATCGTATACTATCCATGATTTTCTTTTGGGCATCACTGTATGTTGAAATGCGAGATATTTCTTTTTCCGATTTTGCTTGGGGTGATAACTCTATTTGGTGCGGGTAATTTTTGTTCTCTTGGATGGCTGGGTACACACTTTGTGTACAGCAGCCTCTGTTGATTTACTGTAATTTTTCATCTATTTATATATATATACACTTTATCGAGCAAAAAAAAAAAAAATTGTTTTCGAGAACATCCAGCTAGGCCTCAAGTCCAAACTGGGGTTTGTGATGGAATACGATTGGTGTAGAGATATACCTCTCCGCCATCGTTTCCCAGATTTGTTTTTAGTTTCTTTGACAAAGGAGGCATGGATTAGTGATCTCTTGGTGAGGGATTACAGGAAGGTAGCTTGAAATTTTTGTTTTAGAAGGAGCCTCTTCGATAGGGAATTAGAGGTGATGACATCTCTTCTTACTCTTCTTCAATTGGTTTGTATTAGAGTTGGCCTGGATGTTAGGAAATGGAAATAAGAAAGATGTGTAAGATTTTCAGTTAGCTCTTTTTGTTATCTTTGAATCCAATTGATGCTTGTCAAGATCTGACAAAGTTGATTTGGAAAGTCAAACTTCCCTTCCAAAATTGCGTTCTTCTTATGTATAGCTGTATGGGACAAAATTCTTAGTATTGACCACCTGATAAGTAGGAATTTGGCCATTTCCAATCCTCACATCATATGTAAGGAAGATGGTGAATCAGTGGGCACATCTAAAGATTCACCTCTTTGTTAACCAATTATCCCTATATATGATAATTTACCTCTTGATCTTTGCAAAAGTAACGTACTTGTACTAATCATCCGATTCTACGTTTGTCTCTTATGCTCACTTTACCACTTCTTTTTGTTCCTTTATTTCATCCATGTCTGCTACCTCTTTCCTAAATTTATCATAAAGGCACTTAGTCCTCCTGGATGAAGGAAAGAAATGGAAGAAATGGCTGCTTTACAGTCCAATGGTACTTGGGACTTAGTCTCTCTTCTTGTAGATAAATCAATTGTTCTTTGTTGTTGGGTTATTGCTAATTTGCTATCAAATATTTTCCTGATGGTTACGTTGAACGACTCAAAGCTCGTCTAGTTTCCAAGGTTTATACTTATACATATGGTATTGAGTACTTAGAGACGTGTTCTCCTGTTGTTAACTGTGATTAGTCACTCTATTAGTTGTATGTGAAGAATGCCTTCTTTCATAGGGAGTTGGAAGAAGTGTATATTGAGCAACCTCTTTGATTTGTTGCTAGGGAGTGTATGGCAGAGTTAGCTGGCTGAATAAGGCATTTTGTGTGGATTCACGAATAATAATTGTACTCAACTCAAAGAAACTATTGTAGAAAATAAGGCTAAAAAATAATGAACAAATAAAAATTTAAATAAATTGTGCTCTTTTCATTGGCCCTTAAGCACGTATAGATGTATCAATACAAAGGGGTTGAAATCGTCTGTGATAAAACCTTTCGATGTCTCTAGTAGCGTCAACCACATGATGCTACATACATCCCCATGAAACCGGTAACTTACTAGTCTATCAATCTAAAAACCCTAAAACATAGCCCACCTTAAGCGAAATAACAAATTGCCAGTTTCACGAGTGTATACATGATATGATGTGCTTGATTCTGCCAAATATATAACAGGGGTTTAGCGCAGACGATTTCTCTCCAATACTAAAAAAAAGAAGAGAGAATTCTATTTCCTTGAAAAAAGATCCTTTAATTATTGATTATGATATGAATCTATCTATATGGAAAACTTATGATAAATAATCCTATCACTTATCATCTTAATCTAATTACAACACTATGACCTTAAATTAATGGGTTGAAGTTGTCATCTTGTGCTTTGTTTGGCAGGTTTAGTAATGCTGTTTTAGATTTGGTCTTAAGCATTATGGAAATTGATCATACTATGTTTAATCGACAATTGAAGGATGGATTATTCTATGTTGTTTATGTGGATGACATATAGTTCTTACAAGTGATGACAATACTGGGATCCAACAGTTGAAGGAGTTTCTCCAACAAGAGTTCCATACTAAGTACAACCTTAGGAAGTTGAGATAGTTCTTGGGCTTATGGTAGCATGTACTCATCATGGTATTTCTTTTTCATAACCAAGGTAGAATGCTCACTTATCCACTTTTTTTTGTTCCTTTATTGCTTCCGTTTCTTTCCTCCCGGATGAAGGAAAGAAATGGAAGAAATGGCTGCTCTACAGTTCAATGGTACTTGGGACTTGGTCTCTCTTCCTGCAGATAACACAATTATTGGTTGTTGTTGAGTGTTTGCTATCAAATATTCCTGATGGTTACATTGAAAGACTCGAAGCTCGTCTGGTTTCCAGGGTATATACTTACAGATATGGTATTGACTACTCATAGACGTGCTCTCCTGTTCTTAAATTTCCAATATGTTCATGTTATTATTTCTCTTGTTAACTATGATTAGTCACTCTATCAGTTGGATGTGAAGAATGCCTTCTTACATAGGGAGTTGGAAGAAGTGTATATAGAGCAATCTCCTTGATTTGTTGCTTAAGGAGTGAATGGCAGAGTTTGCTAGTTGAAGAAGGCAATTTATGGGTTGAAGTTGTCACCTTGTGCTTAGTTTAGCAGGTTTAGTAATGCTGTTTTAGATAGTTTGTTTAATTAACAGTTGGAGGATGGATTATTATGTCTTTTATGTGGATGATATATAGTTCTTACAGGTGATGACAATTGACAATACAGGGATCCAATAGTTGAAGAGTTTCTCCAACAAGAGTTCCATACTAAGGACCTTAGGAAGTTGAGATAGTTCTTGGGCATAAGGTAGCATGTTCTCATCATGGTATTTCTCTTTCATAACCAAGGTTTTAAGTATCTTCTGATACATATCGGTTTTTAGGTGGATGATCCAACTTAATGGTATAGGTATTAGTCGATAATTCCCTTTGTTTTTCATTGGTATTGGCTGATACCCAATGCTTTTTGGCTGATATGGATGGATACGTATCAGCTTTGGAATGGCTGATACCCGATACGAAACTGAGATTTTAAACCTTGTCAATAATGCAAGTATTTTGTCTATTATTCAAAAAAGAAAGAAAGTATTTTCTGCCTATGGATCTTAATGTGAAGTTGTATTATGATAAGGAAGACTTCTTGAAGACCCAAGAAAATATAGGAGGTTGGTTCGTAACCTGAATTGTTTGACAGTGACTAGGTCGAATATCTCAATTGCAATTAGTATGATAGCTAATTTGTGGATTCTTCTTGTTGTCCTCATTGGGATTAACCGTATTATGAAGTATTTAAAAGGTGCGCCTGGACGTGGTTTGTTGTTTCGTAAGCATGAGCACTTAAATGTTGCAGGCATTACGGATGCAGATTGGGTAAGTTATCCTTCTAACAGAAGATCTACTACTGGGTTTTGTACTTCTGTTGGTGATAATATGTATCCTGGCAAAGCAAGAAGCAAAATCATGTAGCCCGGTCTAGTGTAGAAGCAGAGTCAGAGCTATGGCTCATACTACATGTAATCTCATATGGTTGAAGTCTTTGTTGTATGAAATTGGTTAAGACCTCCTTGCCTATGAAATTATCTTGTGACGATTAGGCTGCAGTTCATATTTCTACTGATCCTGTGTTCCATGAAAGAACCAAGCACATCGAAGTAGATTGTTACTTCATCAGAGAAAAGATTAAGTGTTGAGATATTTGTACTTCTCATATGTATTCAAAAGATCAAATGGTTAATTTTTTTACCAATTCTTTGGGAGGGTCTCGGTTGGATTATATCTGTAACAAGCTGGGTTTATACAATGTATATGTACTAACTTAAGGTGAGTGTTAGATATATTAGTTTTAAGTAGTAAGGACTATAATTCTGCTCACTTTGTTTTTTTATTTTCAACTATATATTTGTGTGTATATATAATATTTATATATCAAAGGAGAACAACCAAATCTGTTTTAGGTCTTCTCCTCTTATTCTTTCCTTGTCTTTCATCTTTCTCTAACTGTTTTGTCTCTAATACCTTATACATATACAAACACGAATTAAGAGGACAATAATACAGATGTTCCCAAAAATGTCAAAAATACTAAACTATGGACGGACGCTTTAGATCTACTTGAGTAAATGTAGATCATTGTTTTTGTCATCTAAAACGTGTTAGAATGTGCAAGACACCAAAACTTTCAACTAGAAGAACCCAAGAGGTGCAAAAATATTAGAGAAATGATTAGTTTGCCATTTTCTGAAAAACTCAAGTTGCTCCTTTATGTGTTTGTTCCTTGTCATTCTTAGTCTTTTTGCACTGTTATCTTAAGGTTCCCTTAGAGATTTTCTTCTCAACGATGTTCGCTCTATGAAATTGTTGCCTTTAAAGTTGTTCAACATTCTGCACCATATATCATTGCCTTTAAAGTTGTAGTTACGATAGGAATCAGTTCAAAGGATCAACTTGAATTTATAGCTGATATTAGTTAATAAATTGATTTTCTAATAGCATGTGTACACAAGACGTGTAATCTGTTTGAATTTGAATTAGTATAAACGCCCTCTTAGCACTCTCCTTTCTTAGGCTGCTGCATATCATAACACATTTCTAATTGTCCGATCATCCCATCAATACCAAATTACGATCATTATTACTTATTATGATAATGCTTTGAACCATGTCAGAACAGGAGTTACAGCTGGTAAGGCTGCTGGAATGGAAGTGGTTGCTGTACCATCCCTTCCAAAACAATCT
>JAUPMG010000014.1:19990892-20012752 GCA_031762675.1 Pachysandra terminalis
ATATATATGCTTATTTTCCTATGAAAGATCTCCTTCTTAGAAGAAGGAGATGTATTTAAGATGTGTTAACGAATGGAACGGTAGGCAATATTTAATCCAACATTGTTTTATGGAGGTGGCTATCCTCGAAATGGTCGTTATCTTTTTTTAAAATTGCAAAATAACGGAGAAAGGATTGTATCATATTCTAACTTAAAAACAAGAATGAGTAGCCCTGCATGAACCTGAAACCTTATTATGAGCGTGCCATGTTAATCAATTAGCTATTACACAGCTTAATTAATGATTATGTATTACTAAACAACCAAGACCATCATTAAGCAAATATAGCATGCATTTTGTAATGTAATTATTAAATAATATTTATATTACATAATATGTATAATATCTCTCTTATTGGATCCCCTCCTCTTTTGGGTTCAGATCCTGACTAGCTTTTAGTCGGTAACATAACTTATACGTGCATCTCTTTTTCTACAAACAATTTTCATTACCACAATAAGAGAACTAAGAGAACAAGGAACATGTTTACTGTGATTCTTTGATCAAGTTACTGCAAAAAATTATTGGTTTTCCTATTGAATCTTTTTTTGTTGAAATCTATGACGAATTGAAATTCTACAAAAGTATTAGGCTATGTCAAAATAGAGGAAGGATGAGCAGATTTAAGGATGATTTAAGTTTGATTTATGTATGTTTCTGGTGTAAGATGGTGTAACTGTGGGCTTATTTTTCCAGGAGCAAAAACTCTTCCCAATGCATCTTTTGGATGGGTTAATGTTAGAGATGTCGCCAATGCACATATTCTGGCATTTGAGGTTCCTTCAGCTAATGGAAGATATTTTTTGGTAGAGAGAGTATCAAACACAAACAAGGGATTAGAAACAAAAACCAGTATAACCACAATAGAACTCCAATCCATTAGAACAAGGAACATAGGAATTCAATTGCCAACAAAAGAATCATACAAAACCCCATCAAAATGGGGAAAACAACACATAGACCAAAAAAATCCCAAAAAAATCTTTTTTAATGTTAAAGGGTATGCGTAACTCCAACAAACTACAAAAAAGAAAAAAAAAAAAAAAAACAGAACCGCCATTGCTGGTTCGTTTTGAAGCTCAAAACAGAACCCTAAAAAATAAAAAATAAAATCTTTAACATAAGCAAGAAAGGGTGGAGGTGATTATAACTAATTAGTCAATAGTATGTATAATCCTATGAAGATAGACTGAGATAAAATTGGTAGACAATTTGTAGTAAAATCAAAAAATAATATAATAAGCAGGGGAAGAAACGCGCGGTCGTTGACGGAGATGCACGAGAAGAAATGCACGGTCGTTGATGGAGATGGACAGGAAGAACCGCACAATCGTTGACGGAGAAGATGGGGAAGAAGCCCTAGTTTCTCTCTCGTTTTTCCTCCTCTTCTTCTCGAATTTGATTTTTCTTAGATTCTTTTGTTTGGTTTACAACAAGAGTATAACGGTGGTTGACGGAAAAACGCACAATCGTTGACAGAGATAGACGGGAAGAACTGCACGGTAGTTGACAGAGAAGATGGGGAAGAACCCTAGTTTCTCATTGGTTTTTCTTTTTCTTCACGAATGAGATTTCTCAGATTCATTTGTTTGTTTTAGAGCAAGTGTATAAGAGTAAAAACCTTTGTTAAGTTTTTAATAAAAAAAATATAAAATTGAAAGAGAAGGGTAGTTTTGTCCGAAGTGCCTTCTTGACAATTATTTGTGAGCAAAAAGACTTTTCTCCAACTAAGACTTTTCAAAACACATTTTGTGTAATTACTCTTAAAACGTTACCATTTACCCTTATTTTCTCATAATTATTTTCACTTTCTGACATTTTCTTGGCGTACGGGGGGCTAAAAGACGCATGCTCTGACACCACGTTAGAATACTTTTGACTGCCTGCCTGCCTCCTCAGTGCTGAATAAACCGAAAGCACACTAAACCAGGTTTGCCGCCAACCTAAATATTGGCCAGTCAAATACAAGCTTCACCGAATTAAACTTTGTTTATTGTCTCCGTCTATCAGATTTTATCTTCAGTGCGCGTAACGCGGTCTCCATCCAGCTCCAACTCGCCATTCTCCTAGCTTGATGCGAAAGTCAAATTTGCTGACTTTCTTTACCAAAACCATTACTTGTTTGGACAGAAATGTCCCTCTATACTCTGAAATGTCCAACTCATTAGATGAAATATTAAGGGTATATATGTCATTAAACACTTGTCGTCATCCAGGATGTTTCAGCGTTTCTCCACTTGCTTAAAGCTAGTAATATAAATATACACATGGTATGTCTTCTTCTGGTAAAGGAAAAAAGAAGGAAAAAAAAAAGGTGTTATCATGCAAGGATTGATTCCGTTTCTTCTTCACACAATCAAGAGACAGAGAGCCCACAAGAGCTATCGCTCTCTGTCCGATGCTTCGAATCGGAGTTACCGTCCGTTGACGGGACCGGACTCCGTTGAAGGCTCCTCCCACCGGCGAACCAGATCGGACTTTCAGCCACCGACATATGGCTCCGTTCTCGAATTGGGAGCCTCACGAAGCCTCAAAATAGATTCATTTCTCTCTTCTTCGAATACAAAGGATCCAAAACACATGGGTTCTGATTGTCGTCAACGTCGAGCTCCGATAGAGTCTAATTTCTCTCGTCTTCGACAATGAAAAAAGAGAAATTTCAAACTCAATGACAAAGCAAGAGATCCCAACAAATCTTTTTTTTTTTTTTTCGCTTGTAATAATTATTTGACTATTGCTACTTTTTTTTTTCCTCCAATTAATTGTATTTTGTGTGACGTTAAGATTACGAATCATGTTATTGTTGTATCAAGATCTAGATCAGATGGTTCAAAATAATTTATTGGTTAATTGGATATGTATGAAATGAAAGCATGAAAATAAATAGTAATTAAATATATAGAAGCCCATTTTGAGAATTTGGTTATCCGAATATGTATTTGTTTTGCATGCCTTTTATAAAAAAAAAAAACAAATTAGAAAGAAACATTTGAAATTACAAAATCATTAGAGAAAAAAAAATTGTAAAAGGGTGATTTTGTACGATTAATAAGACTTGCTCTTCTCAAAAGACAAACTCTTTCTCAATCTTTTAGACTTTCTCTCGCTCAACCTCTAAGAAATCTCTTTCTTCGCTTAGACTTTCTCATTCCCTTCTTCTTTAATGTGAACTCTAACCTTAGAAGTCACTCTTCAAATTGTGGAACTCAATGACAAGTCAATAACGTTCATTACTCCACTTATCAAGCCACACTGATTCATGGGTGTAAATATATGGAAACAATTTTATATTCACTTTGTAATTACCATGTATCATTCACTAATCATGTTTGTGTATATCTAATCAATATCTAGGATTAGTTTCCTTCTCAATCTTTGGTAATTTTCTTGTATATATAGTCCTGTAATATTCTGAATACGAGAGATTAATTACAATTCAATTATATCTTCTTTTTATGGTATCAGAGCCCTAGGCTTCTTCTTCTCCATGTCTCTCAGATGAAGTCACAGTTATGTCCAGCAGTTCAAATCCTCCCCCCTCTCTAGTTGTCACGATCAACACAACCACACTCATACCTCAAAAACTGTCCACAGGAGGAAACTATTCAATGTGGAGTTTGCAGATGACAAACCTTCTTCTCGGGTATGATCTCATGGGATACGTGGATGGAACTCATCCATGCCCACCAGCTGATGATCCAGAATACAAAGCTTGGATTTGTCAAGATTGACTGCTACTTCTCGCCATCCAAACAGTTGTCACTAGATCAGCAAGACCGATTGTGTCTTGGTGCAAAAATGTTGAGGAGGCCTAGCACAAACTCAAAACAACCTGCACCAACAATTAATCCAATACTTGATGGTTGGCCTTATCAACTCTCTCACCAAGGTCAATCAAGAAATTAAGAGCATCCCTGAATTTATGCAAACTGTTAAAACCATTATGGATGACCTAGCCATGATCGGGCATGATCTGAGTGATGGAGAAATCGTAGTTCGTACACTCAATGGTCTCACCAATGATTACAAAGAGATTAAAGCTGCATTACGTGCAAGAGAGTCGCCCATCTCCTTCGAAAAATTGGGCGTAAGGCTTCTAGACTATGAAACTAGTCTCAAGCACTCAGGCCTGACAAAAGAAAACTCTTCCATCACTACTCAATATTCACAAAACAATACAACAAGAAGAGCAGAAATGACAACTATAATACCTCTCAAAGATAGTCAAACCACAGAGGAAACAACAATGGCTATCACAGGAACAACGGTAATCAATTCCAACAAAACTATCATGGAAACCGTGAAAACCAAAATTATTCAAACAGTTCATACACTAAAGGCTTCTCGTCCAACCAGAATTGGCGACCTACCTTCAACGGAAATCAACCTTGAGTTGTTTGTCAGTTATGTGATAAGCCTGGTCATGTTGCCAAAGTATGCCGATCTCGTCCCTCACTGCAAGCCAACTTCACAACTCATGAAACTGCAGATAGTCAGTCGGGTTGGATAGTTGACTCCGGGGCCTCTCATCACATCACCTCGGATTTACATAATCTATCTATTCACTCTAAGTATGGTGGTAATGAAGACATCGTGGTCGGAGATGGTAATAATGTTCCCATTACTCATATAGGATTTACTACTCTTAATTCTTGTGACTCCACTTTTAAACTTAATAATGTTTTGTGTGCACCTAATATCAAGAAAAAATCTCTTTTCTGTTTCTCAACTCTGGTCTCACAATAACACATCCATTGAATTTTTTCCTGATTTCTTTCTTATGAAGGATCCAGTTGCTAAACACGTTAATAGCATATACACGGACCACCTAAAATCTGATGGCAATAGCCAGCCAAAGGATAGGATTGTACAATGGGTCTAACCCCCTACGTGTCTGCCTGACTCGATATGACTCATATTTATTATGTACGATACGAGGCACGGTTCATAAGCCGTGACATGTTTTGCTTGGGTTTCACAGCCAACTCACAATCCAGCCTGTCCAAGATAGGATTAGGCCAGACCTATAGTTTGTTCGGCATGAACAAGTATTTTGACCCGATGTGTGGGTAAAAGACTAACCCACTATCACACACACCTGCTTTGTCTCTCTTGACCTAGGTTACATAATCCGTGACCTAGGTGGCGTTCTAGCGCCCAGAACACGAATCTCTGTTCCAAGTGTAGAAACATCCCAAATCCGCGGATTGAAAAAATCGAATCCATGGATTTGCAATTACAATTGGTGGATGAGAGTAAAAGTATAAAGCACATAGTATAAATGACGAAATTGATATATTTTTAAAATATTTGGGGGTTAGGGAAAAAAATGGATATTTTTTTTTATTTTTAGGGTTTTTATCAAAATACAAAAATAAATGGGTTATACGATGAAATTGAGAAATTTTTTGTATTACCCCTTTCTCTTATTTGTGGTTAAGCATAAGAATGAAAATTGAAATGTCTTTAAACCGGAAGTACAGTTTGTATGTAGTCAAGTTTGGCGCTCCCGCTCCCTCTCTGCACCTGCTTTCGAGTGACTTAATTCTCGACATTCAAATAGAAGGCTATGGGCCTGTTTGGTGTAGCTTCTTACAATTGGAAGGGCTTCAATGTGAAGGGTTTTGCTTACTCGATAGATATTTTTATCTTTTTAAATAATGTGTAATAAAAATAAAAAGATAATTTTATCATTTTACAGGTTTTACTTAAATTCATAACTAGTTGCTTCCCCAAACACAATTTCAAAAGCAGCCCCACACAGGTTTCTAAGCATTCGACGGATAAAAAGCCCTTTTAGATTCAAGACGAACTGTTTAACGGCAGCGGATCAAGTGCGGGTGGCCTTGCGGTGCGGGTGACACTCTATTGACCACCCGCATATGTAAATGAAAGAGAAAAAGTATGCTCACATGAATTTAAAAGATCGGAGGTTAATAGAGTGCCGCTGCACTCACTCGCACCACAAAGCCACCGCACGTAATCTGTTCTCCTTCCCCTTAGGAAGCTACGTCAAACGAGGCCTTGATCTGTCTTCGATGCGAGAGCACATCATCTCCTTTATATATATGGAAGTAAGCTCTCTCTCTCTCTCTCTCTCTCCATTGGAACCCTAAAATCTATCGATATTTGAGAGATGATTGTTATGGTTTCAAGCGTGTTCTTTAGAACCCTAATCGTGAGTGGGAAGAAATTCCTTCGTTGAGATCAACCGCTTATTCTCTGCTACATTTGAAATTTAGGTCATTCGCTTCGATTCTCCATTCCGTCATCGAATCAAATGGCAATATTACCTCCGGGCTACTCATAATTGTGCAGGTAGTTTGCATATTTTGCATTTATATGTTTTTCATTGATCTTGAACGAAACGTGTTATTGGCTTTGAACTCAATTTCTTGCACCCGATGTACCGATCTGGAAAAATAAATTTCATAGGCTAATGCCCTGGAAACCCAAACCCAGCTCCTATCTCTGAGATGTATAGTTGTCTTCACATGTTAATTATTTTATACATAACCGGACGATTCTTAGTTGGAGGCTCATTGAAACTATTGAACACGACTACAATTGCTTTAAATTTTGATTTTATCCTGCTAAATTGTAATTCACGATTGTTTTTACGACGTCTGTTAGCTTCTTTGCCTTTTTTGATGGTAATTTATGCATAGCTCTTCGTCCTTTATTTCATGAAATATAATTAGAACTATTGCAATCATTGAATCAATAGCATTAAATCATTATCCTTGGACCTTTTTAATCTATTAACGTCTATTTCAATTTTGTCAATTTCTGAAATTTCATTACGTGTAAAGAATAATGTTTAAATTGGATGAGTTATTAGTGGATAATTGATTGTCAATTATGGAACTCTAAGTTGGTTTGGCAGGTGAAGTTCATTGTTGGGTTTGAATGACCAGTGATGTTTGTATTTGGATCAATTAATTTATTGCTCGGTGCTTTGAATATCAGGTGAAATTCATTGTTAAGAATAATGCTTTCCCCCACTCCTTTTTTTTTTTTTTTATTTAAGATTCATAATTATTTTAGTAGAAGTATGGTTTGGGATGTAGGTTTTGGGATTTGTCTATTGAAAAAGGTTTTTTGTTATTAAAATAAGTAAACTATATTTCTACATGTATGTATATTTAGTCATTTTAGAATAATATATTCTATACAAAGGATTAAATAGAAAAAAAATGGAATTTTCAATTAAAAAAGGTGATTGGCAGTTCTTTTAGTATTGTAGAGTCGATCGTACGAGTCGTAAGATTAAATTGTAAATAGTAAGATTCGATGTATGAATCATAACATTCAAACATAAATGTTTTTTTCACTAATTTGATTCAACCTAGTGTCCAATTGAATTGAATTGTAAGTTTCATATAATGGATCATAAGATTTTAACAGCAGAGCTCACAGGTATGATATTCGGGAAAACATAGAGTTTGGCATTGTAGAACCCATATAAGCTCCTTGGCCCTAGTTTTGGCACATGGTATGATATTGTAAATGTTTAACTCTAACTGATGACTGCCACTAAGGAGGTCAAGATTATCAAAAAATCAGCTGATCGTTCAAGCGAGCAGTTCGCAGGCCTCCTTTGAAGAATTGGTCTCCTTTATTGCCACTTGTCATAATCCTGTAATGAAGGATCTGTATAGGTCTCTTATGGGTGATGCACCCATTTTCGAAAAACAAAAAATGAAAAAAAATTGTTGATGTCGTAATCATTTTATATCAATAATTTAAATTTAAATTTTCTGTTTGCATGGCATCAATACTTTACTTCTTTAGCCTCTTTCTCTTAAAACCTGTGTTGCATAGATTCGGCCATTAGTCTAACGAATCCCGTGTCCATACGTGTGGACACGGATTCGGACACCGACACTGCGCGGATTCGCCAAGACACGGCTGGTAGCCGTTTCGCACAGAAGAGAAGAAGAAGAAGAAGAAGAGAAGAAAACGAACTAACCTTTCCTCTCGTTCTTGTTGGAACTGAAGCCCTTTTTTTCTCGTTCTTGTCGGAGCTGAAGTCCTTTTTTTTCTGATCTGAACAAAGCCCCCATTTGTTTTCTCTTAGTCTTCGATGCAAGAGGAGACACTTTAAACCGTAAGCCTGTTTGCCTGTATTTTTCATTCTCTTACTTTCTGGAATTACAAGTTTACCACTGGCTTGTAATAATTACAAGTTTATCTTACTTTTATTTCTATAACTACAAATTTGCCACCAATAACTTGTAATTACAAATTTATCTTATTTTTATTTCTATAATTACAAATTTGCCATCAATAGCTTGTAATTACAAATTTTCGACTAAGATGTTGTGATTTACCTGTAATTAAAAGTGGGTCACAAAGAAACTAATTTTTAAAAATATAATTAAAAAATAAAAAATAGCCGTGTCCTTGAATCCTGTTTTTTATGGTTTGCCGAATCCGACACCTCGTATCCGTGTCGGACTCCGACACCTGTACCCGTACCTATGCAACATAGCTTAAAACTGAAAAAAAATCCTGATTCACCTGATCATATTGGGTCAGGCTAGTCAAGTCTGACATGTTAGTTATCCCTGATGGGCTTATTCAAAAAGCAACAAGCTAATCTATGGTCTAGAACCTAAAAAGCCACAAGTGACATGTCTTACTCTTAAAATAATTAGGATCCTGGCATTTGATGGATCCCACTGAAGAGATCACCTGTGTCAATTATCAACTTGATCAAACGTTTTTAGACATTCGATTCCCCTATATTCTTTTGGATGGTGGAAAACTTAAATCAAAATTCTGAAAATTGAATATGCAAATCATATGGTCCAAATATATTAATTTACTCTAATGTTTTGCATGGAGATTCTTGTACGTGGGCAGTGATGGGTCCTGATTCTTTTATATATTTTCCACGTGAGATTTTAGGTCTTAAGACCCTTATTTTGGCTTCTGAAGCCCCAGAACGTAAACTGCTTCTTTCTACTACCTAGATTGTCGAATGTCGATTTTCGTCTCCAATAAAAAGAGTAATTTCTGCGAGCATCCTGTTTTGAAAAACAAAAAAGGGCTCATGGCCTGAAATTGTACATACGTTTTCTTTCCGGGTAGCACTAATGGGTTACTAAGTTCATCACTTGGAAATTGCAAATTCACTCAGGTCCCGATTGGTTCGTGGAATTGAAGGTGGAATTGGGGCTGGATGTGGAATTGAGCCTCCAATTCCAATTTTTCCGTTTGGTTGTGCACTAGGAAATTAGAATTCGAATTCTACATGAATTCAGCATAATTCCTTTGTAGGCTATTTTTGAAGCTCTCGAATTCACTGGGGGAGGCTGTTAATTGCAATTCTCTGCCCCTGAATTTCAACTGGAATTTGCAATGGGTTGGATTAGATCCGGATTATAATGTAAGCAACCCAAACTAGCCCATTTAATAAATGGGTCGCTCGGGTTTGTGCAACCAATGGGTCTATAACCTAAACCTGGCACCTAACCCAACCCAACCCATGTATTTTTTTCTGTTCTTTGGGCCATTTGGAGGGAATGGAATAGTAGAATCTTTGAAGACAGGTGGCATAGCACTCAGTTTATTGTTGAGAGTTCCTCGACTTCAACTATTTCTTGGGTGATATCCAAGGAGGAATTTAAAGGGCTTTTAGTTTTGTCTGTACTTAGAGATTGGAGTTCGGTGATTCTACTTCGTACTTCTTACCCCCAGATTCGGGCGAGGTGGTCCCCTCCCGACTTTGGATTGGTCAAGTTCCTCTTCGGGGAATCCAGGTCCTTTCGGGGTTGGGGGAGTGTTTAGGGACCATACTGGTTGTATTCTCCACGGGTTTTTTGGGCCGATTGGGGAGGGTAATTCTATGAGGGCTGAATTACTTGTGCTGGTCACGGGCTTAAGGGAAGAAAGGAGTAAGGGGTTCTGGAATCTGGTGGTGGAGGGAGATTCTGCTGTGGTCATTTCTTGGATGAGGGAGAGGATTTGTAATTCGTGGAGACTCACACTTTGGTTGCACACTTTCTCTTGGGGAGGGAGATTTTGCTCACACTTTCTCTTGGGGAGGGTTTACATATTGTATTCTCGCATGTTCTTAGAAGTGCCAATGGGTTGGTGGATCGTTTGGCCAGAGAAGGAGTTGTCTCAGTCTTTTTTTAGTGGGTTTGTGCCGGTTGATCTTATGGAGGAGGCGGTTTAGTTTTGTCCTCTTGCGGCTATGTTTTCTTTTTTGTTTTTTCTGCTTTTTGTCTTTTGATGTTTTTCTTGTGGCTGTTTGCCCACTTTCTTGTGGCCTTATAGCCGTGTACAT
Organism: Pachysandra terminalis; assembly: GCA_031762675.1. Lineage (NCBI taxonomy): Eukaryota > Viridiplantae > Streptophyta > Magnoliopsida > Buxales > Buxaceae > Pachysandra > Pachysandra terminalis. The sequence continues at coordinate 20,001,232 of JAUPMG010000014.1, forward strand.
TCTTTTCTATTTATACTATTTTCATTAACCATAAAAAAAACCCAATCCATGTATTATTCGGGTGGGTTTGGTTTGACCCGATCAAGAAAAATTGATTTATGTCGGGTCGAACATGATAGAATACTGGACTGGTTTGAGCGGCTTGGCGAGTCAGGTCAGATTTTGCTAGAATTAGCAATGAATCGAGTTCGGTTCAAGGTGGAAGTAGGTCAACCCAAACCCACCCATTTAATAAATGGGTCACTCAGGTTTGAATGGGGTCAGGTAGGTTGATGGATTTATATTGTAAAAACCGCCAATCCAACCTCTTTATTATCCACAGGTTGACCGGATAAACAATTTTCTTTCTTTTTTTTTTGTCAGTATGAACCTGCTAAATACTGGACGGATTCGAGGTGGGTGGGTGGGTTGGGTCAGATTTTACGACTCTTAGATTTTGCCACCTCTAAATTTGACCAATAATAAAAAAAATTAAAAAAAAAATTAAAAACTTTTTAACACCATCCTCTTCTTCCTTACTCATCCCCATTCCTCATAAGATCATCAAGAAAACAAAATCCAAATTCCAATTTTTCTTTGATATCCAATCATATGAATCTCAATTCTTCCCAATTTCAATTCTCAATGAATTAGATTTTCTAACACCAATTCCAATTCTGTGAAACAATCAGACCCTCATGGAATTTGACTCTATCTTATAATTGTCACTATAAATTAAAGGTCTGGCAATCTTATAATTTGATATTTGATATTATAATTTAAAGTTATTTCGGCTTTGAAGAGGTTTTTAAAGCTGGCTTATAATGTTTTTATTTCTTCAATAATTCAGTTGCAGTCGATAAGGAGTTCACTGAATTCGGATTGATATGCCACCATTTCATGGAATCAATTGTTGATTGTTTGTGTCTGTGAATAACAATTTATCCAGTATTTGTTTGTGAATATACTGAGGTTTCTTCGTTACAACGTCTTAAAGATAACTAGCAGTTATAAAATATCTACTACCTGATATGTTTTTAATTTATGCTGTAATTTATTTTCAACGTTGTCATATGGGAATTTGTGGATATTCTAGTTCAGATCAAATAGGGAACTGAAATTTAGAATCTTAAAGTCTATCTAATAAGAAACATGTACTTTTAATTACTTGCAATACTTCATATTTCTTCATTAGGAATAGAAACATAAATAAGCATAAGGGTAATATCCAATTTTTTATCAAGAAAGATTCAGATCATGATATATGATATACAAATGTTAGATATACGGCATTATTTAATAACATAAACGTGGTTCTGATCTGCATGACCTTGTATTTATGTTGTCACTAAATAAGTAATAAATGGATGATATGAAAATCACGTCATGGATGGTAAGTGTAAAACCTTATGTGTTTAACATTGTGTTCTATTATGACGTTTCTTTTTTGGGTATTTTTTTTTATCTTAAAATTATCTTTTTTGGGATTGAGATCCTATATATGTGAATGAAAGTGCCTTATTTAGTCACTAAGAATTTTTATGACCATATAGTGGAAAAATGTTTTGTCATTTTCATTTGTGTACATAAAGAAAAATAGGTGTCAACTTACTCCACAGTAGGTATAATTTTTAATATAATCACATTTTCTACGACTTCACAAATTACAATTCATACCAGACTATATATACATATATATGTGTGTGTGTGTATCATATATATGTATATATTATATTTATGTGTGTGTAGGTGTGTGTATATTATATATGTGTATATATATATATATATTATATTTATATATAATCAAAATGAAAACCCTAGTTTGTTTCCTTCAGTCTTATTACCTTCCCAGAAGGTTGCACTTGGTGAGCAGCATGTGAAGTAAATTGTTTAGATCAATCACTTCATGTGCGCAGATTAGGTCATGGGAAAATGTCATTATTCCAAGATCTAGCATATTTCATTGTGGATTTGCTTTTAAGAAATACCCTCATTGTGCTAACTAGGGACATTTTTTTTAATATATTTTTCTTGAACTTGGTCCCACAATTGTAATACGAATTTAATGATGGAATAAGTTTCCAACTCTTGCCTATGAGGAAACGCTAATAAAATATTTACCATCTTTTGTTGCTGAGCCACAAGCTTTATCTAACCAGTAGTTTGAAGAATTTATATTAAGGTGGTGAGGACGTTGATCGTGAATGGTCCTAGTTAGATAGTAAGTAATGTAATTATGGAACTCACCAAGTAAAATTGAGGTTCCTTTATGAATCAATACTTTTAAGTCATGCCACTTGTCAACTTGATAACTTTTTAGCTATTCAAATTCATATATTCTTTTGGATGGCCGGATGGAAATCTTTGGTAAAAATTCTGATAGTTGAATATGCAAATCGAATGGTCCATTGCTGTTCGATTATTCTAATGTTTTGTATGGAGATTCCGATAAAAGGGTCATGTTCAATAATGGTTTCTGATCTTTTCTATGTTTGCCATAATTGAAGTTTTAAGCTTAAGTTCTGAAGCCTCAGTCAGGAAACTACTACTTCATACTACCCAGACTACATCAATTTTTCATTTTCCAACAAAACAGGAGACTCTCTCTCTCTCTCTCTCTCTCTCTCATGGCGCCATTGCACGGAATTGCATGCACTTATTCTGTCTAGGTTGCATCAACGGGTTGATATTTTTTTTTTTTTATTCGATGTGATTTTGCTCATCTCAAAGTGCAAAATACTTGCGGAATTTGAGTCTTTGTATAAATGACATCATAACTAACAACCTTGCAATCTCTTATATGGTACTGATATTATCTAATTTAGAAGTAATTGTGTTTGCATAACAGAAGTTTTAAGACGATTTCTGAATATATTCTTTGTCTGATAATTCAGTTGCTGTTATAACTTGTAAGGAGTTCACTGAATTCAGATTGATATGTTACCATATAGTTTTGGATTTTTCTTTTTCATGGATTCTATTATTGATTGCTTGTTTCTCTGAATACACAATATACCCAGCATTTGCTTGTGAATGTACCGACGTTTTGTACTGCCCCCGGACTCATCCAAAACCAAGGACAATCATTGAGTAAAAAATTATCATTTGAAACCCTATTTGATATGCTCAGCCAAAATTGTCTTATGAATTTTTATCAAAACTAAAGAAAAAAAAAATGTGACCCTATCCCACCCCTTCTATATTTTTCTATTTTGACACATCATGCACTACTATGACAGTTGGCAATTGGGATTCGAATTTTGAAATTTACTCACTGGTTATGTGCATGAATCAGGGTAAATCGAGTCTGATTGGTGGCTTTTGAATTGCATGAACATCAACTCAATCCGATTGAAACTTGCTTACTCCAAATTTTGGGATCCAGATGAGGCATTGTAGCTTAAGTTAGAGTATTATCAGCGTAAGGCCCAGCTTCCACATTTTAAATGTAAACTAATCTGGGATTTTTCTGCAAGTACCGTAGCGCTCACCTTAAATTTTGAAGATATGAAAAATGAATTGAGATGGGAGCAAATAAGTTGAACTATGATAGTTGGAAGTGATGTTGCGATACTATAGGGTGGTTTACATAATCTGATTTAATACTATATAATTGTAAACCTTTCATGTAAATATTTTGTATTGAATAATTTGGATTTGTGCAGATAATGATATGATGCCTCATGTAAGTACATATTTCTGATGTTGACAACTTTGTAAAAATATCACCTTGCAATTAGGGATTTTGTTATGCTAAACCCATCATTATATTAACTGATCTCTCTTTCTTCGACAGATTTGTCCTGTAAATTAGAGTCCATTAAAGTTGTTAAAATGGCTATGACCAAGCCTTTAAGGAAGTTGGTTTCATGTGTCATCTTAGATTTGGATGGTACACTTCTTAATACAGGTGGGCTTCTGCTCTTTTCTTTCCATAGATAGAGAATCCACATTCTTCCCATCGTTTTTAATTGCATGCAAATATTTGTTGTCATTATTTATCTTACCAGATGAAACATCGACTTTCTTTCTAACCTGAAGTTTTGTTTGTTGTTATTTCTTATTTATATTTATTTGTGTATTGTGTTAATTTACCATCAATTTCATGACAGATGGCATTGTGAATGAAGTCTTAAGAGTGTTTCTAGTTAAATTTGGAAAGCAATGGGATGGGAAGGTAGCTCATAAAATAGTAGGGAAGACACCATTTGAAGCTGCAGCTACTATTGTGGAGGATTATGGGCTCCCATGCACAACAGATGAATTTATTTCTGAAATTACCCCGATGTTCTCTGATCAGTAATATATTTGTACACTATCTTTTACGATTTTACCTTGCTATCTGTAGGAATCAATAGTTTCTTGATAACGTCCTCTTCGAGTTCAACTCTTTGACATGTAGTTGTTCGTAAAACATAGGTAATGGCTTGGAGACACATGAAAAGTAAATAGATTTGTAAAGTTGTCACGGTATTAAGAGGTACAAATGGAATTACTATGTTTAAAGTTCAATGACACAAATTTTGCATATGGCCTTTCCAGGTTACACATCACTGGACTCTCTTTGACTTCTGTATTTTGGGCGTGAAAACTTCACGCAATTTGAAGAATAATTTCTCTTTCAAGTGAAGACTCTTGCATTTTTGATTTGTCAAGAGTTAAAGCCATTCCATTGGAACATAGCTATTAGTTCCAGCATCTTGTCTTGAAACTTGTCAATCCAATTGTTGATGGTATTTTGTTCTCAAATAAAGGATTGAAGTATCATTCTGTTATTCAGGCTCACAGTCATAAGTGATAGATTGTGGATAATAAAATAACAGAATTTTCACAAATGGGTGAAAGATTACCACAATACTCCTCTTGTTTTCTTAGCTGTTTATTAAGGGCCAAATGTTTCCTAGTCAAGTGACTCACAAATGAAGAGGAAGAAGGAAAGAAAGGCTTGTAGAATAACTGCATTGCCAAGTTTCTTCCCTGTTGACTGTATTACGAACTTTATAGTCACCCATGATTATAGCTTCTTTAATGTGCACACGCTATCATCTAGTACATAGTAGTAGTGGTTTGAACTGTAATTGTGATCACGTAGCATGTTTCCTGAGTTAATTTCTCTGGCTTTTATGTATTTTCATGCCATTATTTGCTATGATTTTCTCTCATCATGTAATTGAGGATTAACACTATAATGATGAAGTTACTAGATCCATGTATCTGCTTGTATTATTGCATTCAAGTACTAGGACTTGTCTTGTAGTTATTCATGTACACTCTGATATCATGAGTCATTTATCATTGCAGGTGGTGCAATATTAAAGCTCTTCCAGGGTCCACCCGATTAATTAAACATTTGAATGGTCATGGTGTGCCAATGGCATTGGCTTCGAACTCTCCAAGGGCTAACATAGAAGCCAAAATATCTCATCACCAGGGTATGATTGGAAAATTGAATGGCATTTTTATATCAGGTCTCTTAAAACAAAGTTAGTGGTGGTCGCAGGTGGGACATAATCAAGGACATTATAATTTTTGTTTGTCATGGTTGAACTTAAGCGTTTAGTTTTATATTTACAGGCTGGAAAGAATCCTTCTCAGTTATCATTGGTGGTGATGAAGTGAGAATGGGAAAGCCATCTCCTGAAATGTGAGATTCAACAACATATAGTTCGATTTGACTGCTCATTGAATATTTCTTTCTTCTTTGTGATTAGCTTATAAAAGTCTTAATTTCTAGTTTTTTGTTGTTTAAGATTCCTTGAAGCGGCTAAAAGGCTAAATGTTGAATCTTCGAGCTGCCTTGTCATTGAAGATTCACTGTAGGTGATTGAAATTTCAATTCATTTTTCAACTGAATTCATCCTTTAAAGCAGACTTGATAATACTTGTTAAGGGTCGATAATTTTTTATTTTCTTCATTGAAGCACTCCTAATAAACATTTGTCCTCCTAGATACAAAATATCCACTTTTATGTAATGCGTGCACGCTTTTATGTAAATGTGTGATGGAATCTAGTGAACATCAAGTTTTGAAGGCAGCCTATATGATGTGCAAACAATCTTTTGGGACAAATTACGAGGACAACTTCTTTAACACTTGGTAGATGCTATCTTTTGTTTGACGTACCTAATACTACAAGGATATCTATCCATCTCCAGCCTCTTGGCTCTTGGGAGCATATGTGATTTCAAGTTTAAAAATTTTCCTAGTCAAAATCTTTGTTTCTTTATATTTTATTTTGCATTTTATCTTTTTGTGAGTACGAAAGAAAGGGAACACCATCCCCATGGATTTGTTACTTATCATGAGTATGATTCTCATAATGATAACAGCAACTGGGTTCGTAGCAATTTGAAAAAAGAAAATAGCATGAAGTTTTATTCAATCAAAGGAAATGGTATATGCAAAATTTAGCTGCCCCAATCAACAAATATCATTTCATTTCTGACATTAAAGTTAAATATCATCTCATTGTTAACATTTAACAGTTGTATCTCACAGAACATATCCCAAGTATACGTTTTGCAAATTATGAACATACCGACTTCAAACCACATTTGTAGATCTCTTTAGTAAAGGTCCTCTTGCCCAACCTATTTAATGATGTTAACAGAGTTGCCTTTTGATCAGTATGTGCCAGAAAAAAAAGTTATAAGTGATATAACCTTTGGAACTATTTGTCTTTGTACAAACTTTTGAAGCCTCCTATCAACTTAAACAGAAGGCCATGTGGTTTCCACATCATATCTGTTTATGATGTGGAAACCACATGGCCTTCAGCATAGATACCTCTAAAGGGGTTTTTCTTTTTCACTTTTCCAACAAAATGTTCAGCCCTCTTTGTAACCATGTCTGGTCCCAAAGTGTATTATCTAGTTTGATACAATAATTTCTTATTTATCATTGTGGCGGAAGCTCATTCTAAGGGCATAGAATGGTGGGTTATTGGAAGGTTTTTTCAGTTAGCATTGGAGTCCCTTGGGTTTTGCACCTCCAGTTTCCAGACGATACCCTAATTTTTTTGTAGGCCATCATAGTTCCACCTAAAGGATCTTACATTGTATCCTGTTGTGCTTTGAAGTGATCTCAGGGTTGAAGGTCAATCTAATCTAAAATTAAGCTGTTTGAAGTGGTTCTCTTTATTGGGGAACTGGCTACTTTCTTTTTGCTTGCTTTTTGTACATTCTTCTCTATCTATAAATCTTCTTTGTTATCGATCAATATTAGGATCTAGAGTAAGATCACTGCCTACTATTTATCTGGTGGTTCCCCTAGATGCTCCTTATAAGGCCCCCTCGTTGTGGAATAGCATTGTTAAGAGATCTGAAAAGAAGTTGGCAACATAGAAAGCCAAGGACCTGCCAAAAGGTGGGAAAGTGACTGTGACACTTGCTAGAAGTTCCCTGTTGGTCCTACCCACGTACCAGATGTCTGTTATATATACCATCAGCTGTAGCTAGTAGAACTGAGAAGCTGCAAAAAAGATTTCCTATAGAATGGTTTGAGGGATGCTCATAAATATCATCTGTGAGGTTGGCTGATGTATGTAAGGAAGGCAAGAGGTCTTTGGTTGAGGGCCCCGACTGTCTTTTGGTAAATGGTTGTGGCAGTTTAGGGAGGAAAGAGATCGTATATGGCGGATAATTACTACTGCCAAATATGGGATTAGACTTTCTTCCAATTCTCCTTCGCCCGGTGGAGTTGCCGCAACGGCAGATCCTGATTTTCTCGGGTACTTATCGGGTCTATGGAAAGGTATTTCAATTTTTTTCGAGAACATCCAGCTGGGCCTCAATTCCAAGCAGTGGCTGGGGATGGAATACGATTGGTGTAGAGATATACCTCTCCGGCATCGTTTTTTTTTTTTTGATCTGTAAAGTAATATTGTATAAAAGGACCAAAAGGTCAAAATGTACAGAGAGTATATATGCACCCTATAGTCAACAAAACAAAAAGTATATAAAAACTGTAGACACATACAAACTTCCCCCTCCTAATCACCAACATATTAGATTAGTCCCAAAATAGACCCCATGAACAATCAAAATCCATATAACGAATGCCTTCAAATTCGGAAAATTGGACACCCAGAAAAATAGTAAAGATGTGGTCTTGTCAATCAGCTTTTAAGTGCAAGATTCTGTTCCTTCAAAAATTCTGCAATTCTTTTCACTCCAAATCGTCCAAGCAATTGCTGCTGGGCAAAGATTGCACACAATGGAACTCCTCCTTGCATCCCTCTTCTTCCTCCTCCAGCCCCAATTGTTTAATTCATCTTTTAGACTATGGTGTCTAACCCAACATACCTTAAATTTGTTCAAAAAATTATTCCAAATATTCCAAGTAACCTCACAATGGATAAACAAATGAGCTGCCATCTCCTCTTCCTTTTTGCATAAGAAACATCTAGAGGCCATAGACCACCCTCTCTTCTTTAGGTTGTCAATCGTGAGTACCCTCTCTTCGGCTGCTGTTCACAAAAAGAAAGAAATCTTGGAAGGTAATCCTGCACACCAAATCAGTTTCCACGGACCGAGTCTCGAAATTTCCTCCGGCAGAGAATAGTACATAGATCTAACTGAGAACACACCTTCACCCAACCGCTTCCAAACCCTTGAGTCACCTCCCTCCCGAGCATTGGTCTTATTGACCTCCTCCAACAGACTAGCAACTCCCTCCACTTCCCAACCTAACACATTCCTTCTGAAAATCAGATCCCACCTCCACCCTGACTCCTCCTTGATTAAGTATACCTCTCCGGCATCGTTTCCTAGATTTATTCTTAGTTTCTTCGACAAAGAGGCATGGATTAGTGGTCTCTTGGTGAGGGATTAGAGGAAGGTAGTTTGAAATTTTTGTTTTAGAAGGAGCCTCATCGATAGGGAATTAGAGGTGATGAAATCTCTTCTTACTCTTCTTCAATTGGTTTGTATTGGAGTTGGCGTGGATGTTAGGAAATGGAAATATGGAAGATGTGTAAGATTTTCAGTTATCTCTTTTTGTCATCTTTGACTCCAATTGATGCTTGGCAAGGTCCGACAAAGTTGATTTGGAAAGTCAAACTTCCCTCCGAAAATTGCGTTCTTCTTGTGTATAGCTGTATGGGACAAAATTCTTACTATTGACCACCTGATAAGTAGGAATTTGGCCATTTCCAATCCTCATATCATATGTAAGGAAGATGATGAATCAGTGGGCACATCTGAAGATTCACCTCTCTATTAGCCAATTATCCCTATAGATGATGATTTACCTATTGTTCTTTGCAAAAGTAAACGTACTTGCACTAATCATTCGATTCTACCTTTGTCTCTTATGCTCACTTAACCACTTCTTTTTGTTCCTTTATTGCATACTTGTCTGCTACCACTTTCCTAAATTTATCATAAAAGCACTTACTCCTCCAGGATGAAGGAAGGAAATGGAAGAAATGGCTGCTCTACAGTCCAATGGTACTTGGGACTTGGTCTCTCTTCTTGCAGATAAAGCAATTGTTCATTGTTGTTGGGTTATTGTTATCAAATATTTTCCTGATGATTTACGTTGAACGACTCAAAGCTCGTCTAGTTTCCAAAGTTTGTACTTATACATATGGTATTGAGTACTCAGAGACGTGTTCTCCTGTTGTTAACTGTGATTAGTCACTCTCTATCAATTGTATGTGAAGAATGCCTTCTGTCATAGGGAGTTGGAAGAAGTGTATATTGAGCAACCTCCTTGATTTGTTGCCAGGGAGTGTATGGCAGAGTTTGCTGGCTGAATTAGGCATTTTGTGTGGATTCAAGAATAATAATTGTACTCAACTCAAAGAAACTATTGTAGAAAATAAGGCTAAAAAATAATGAACAAATAAAATTTTAAATAAATTGTGCTCTTTTCATTGGCCCTTGAGCATGTATAGATGTACCAATACAAAGGGGTTAAATTGTTTGTGATAATACCTTTCGATGTCTCTAGTAGCGTCAACCACATGATGCCACATACATCCCCATGAAACCGGTAACTTACTAGCCTATCAATCTAAAAACCCTAAAACACATCCCACCTTAAGCAAAATAACAAATTGCCAGTTTCATGAGTGTATACATGATATGTTGTGCTTGATTCCCCCAAATATATAACAGGGGTTTAGCGCAGACGATTTCTCTCCAATAAAAAGCTAGTCTAAAAAAAAGAAGAGAGAATTCTATTTCCTTGAAAAAAGATCCTTTAATTATTGATTATGATATGCATTTATCTACATGGAAAACTTATGATAAATAATCCTATCACTTATCATCTTAATCTAATTACAAAACTATGAAATCAGACCTTAATTTATGGGTTGAAGTAGTCAGCTTGTGCTTATTTTGGCAGGTTTAGTAATGCTGTTTTAGATGTGGTCTTAAGCTTGATCATACTATGCTTAATCGACAGTTGGAGGATGGATTATTCTATGTCTTTTATGTGGATGATGTATAGTTCTTACAGGTGATGACAATACTGGGATCCAACAGTTGAAGGAGTTTCTCCAACAAGAGTTCCATACTAAGTACCTTAGGAAGTTGAGATAGTACTTGGGCATAAGGTAGCATGCTCTCATCATGGTATTTCTTTTTCATAACCAAGGTAGCATACTCACTTATCCACTTCTTTTTGTTCCTTTATTGCATCAATTTCTTTCCTCCTGGATGACGGAAAGAAATGGAAGAAATGACTGCTCTACAGTCCAGTGGTACTTGGGACTTGGTCTCTCTTCCTGCAGATAAAACAATTATTGATTGTTGTTGGGTGTTTGCTATCAAATATTTTCCTGATGGTTACATTGAAAGACTCAAATCTCGTCTGGTTTCCAGGGTATATACATTTTTTTTTTATCAGTAAAAGTGTATCTTATATTAATAGAGGTATAAAAAAACTGTACATAAGTACAAAATTGTGTATGAAGTAATTACAAAAGTAACTAAACTGAACTAATCCCAGAACAGATCCCACTTGAAGTCAAATTCTTCAAACCCAATCTCCTGAAATTCCTTATGAGAATTAGCCCAGAAAAAGATAAGGGATAAAACCTTATCAGCTAGGGTATATACTTACACATGGTATTGACTACTCAGAGACGTGTTCTCCTGTTGTTAAATTTCCAATATGTTCATGTTATAATTTCTCTTGTTAACTTGATTAGTCACTCTATCAGTTGGATGTGAAGAATGCCTTCTTACATAGGGAGTTGGAAGAAGTGTATATAGAGCAACTTCCTTGATTTGTTGCTTAAGGAGTGTATGGCAGAGTTTGCTAGCTGAAGAAGGCAATTTATGGGTTGAAGTGGTCACCTTGTGCTTAGTTTAGCAGGTTTAGTAATACTGTTTTAGATAGTTTGTTTAATTAACAGTTGGAGGATGGATTATTATTTGTCTTTTTATGTGGGTGATATATAGTTCTTACAGGTGATGACAATACAGGGATCCAATAGTTGAAGGATCCCTGTATTAGAGCGGACCAGATTCGCCGGGATTGGTACAGGATTTCGATGAGTGACAATGTTTCGGTATCCACATGCCTGGC
>JAUPMG010000014.1:20023835-20056041 GCA_031762675.1 Pachysandra terminalis
ACGTGGAAGATTGTCATTTCCGTCGCAGACTAGCCGCCAATTCAGCCGGAAGTTCTCTCCCTCTCATTCTATCCTGTCGCTAACGTCGACCCCAATCCGGTGGCAATCGTACTCCGACGAGGTTCGTGTGAAAATCCTCTTCTTCTTCGCTGGACAAACAGGGCTATGATGGGGTTCATGAGGCTGACGAACTGGAGAAATAAGTGGTTTTTGACTAGGGTCTTGGGGTTGAACGAATTAGAGAAGAATGGGCCTTATGCTGAAGCATCTCAAAGGGATTAGATAGGGCTTTTGCTGATTGGGCGAACAGAAACAAACCTAGGATTTGGGGGTTTGAACGCATGGGATTTGTATTGGCTTTGATCTAGGGTTTTGTAAAGAATTAATGGACGAATCCAAAGGAGTTTTCAAGGGTTTGAATATCTCTCTTGGCATCGGATCAGATCAGATTGGATTTGGATATTCCGATTTCACTATCGGATCGAATTCGGATTAGCTATTTCATAATCCGTCGGATTTCAGATTTGACTATCGGATCGAACTTGGATCAGTTGCGATTCGGTCTAAATCTGACCTGTTGACAGGCCTACATGTAGCAGCAAGAAAAATTTCACCATTCACACATCATTTACAGTTGATTTAATTGAGAACTCTTGGGATGTGTTTGTTTAGCTAAAATCGGTAGGAAAGGAAAGGAAACCAACTTTCCAATGAAATCCGTGCATCTGTTTCATTGGAAAGTATTTTCCAAAAGTGTTCCATTTTTTTTAGTGAAAAGCCCCTTAAACTTTTCCTCTTAAAATAAAGGAAAACAATGGTAAGGAAAAAAAAGTACTCTTTTACTTTCCTTTCTATCCTCTCCCAACTAAACAAACACACCCTTAAGGAGTACAATGATCTTTCAGGACCTGCCTCGCAAGATCTAAAGCACCACTTCTTTTGTAGATCAAATGCAAATTGTAAGCTGCTTCTCTACGAAGGTTACAGTAACCTGGCTTCTGATTTTCCTGAAAATCTGAATGCTCATTAGGAAGCTTCGGGATGGGGTAATCCTTCTCGTGAATTGCAAGAACCTTTTCATAGGATGAAGCAGCCAGTGAAAGAAGGCCAACATGATGATATGCACGGGCGATGTTGTATAATGCTTCCTGCACATAATTTTCGGAGTTACTTATGGGAGATGTATAAGAGAGAATGTTGCAATGACGCTAATTAAAAAAGTATCAAAGAAAGAAAGCAAGCAAGTAAAGATGAAAGGTAACTTCTCCACAAAGAAAGAAAGAAAGCAAGCAAGTAAAAGATGACGAATGATCTGGCTAATCCAGACTGTATATTTGACGAGGGACCCTCTGGATTAGCCATGGATACAATATTTTAACTTATATAAGCTCCAATAGTACATGTGTATTAGGTTTTGCCACATGTATCAATGGCCGTCTAATTTTTTAATGTTTCCCAAGTTTTGACGTTAGTTTTAGGTGAGCCCTTTATGCCACATGGTAAATGCCTTTGAAACTGAAACTTGGTATGTGACCTAGGGTTAACCGATTGTACACATGGAGAAGTGGGGTTCCCCAAATAAGCTTCGACATATGAGATACCTATCACAACAGATATCTCTATTTGCAGCGTCCAACCAGAAAACCGGGACCTTGACAAAAACCTATACAAGTGGAAACAAATTGCATTCATATTTAAATGCATGCAGTAACATACGAAGATATGAAAGTCCAATCCAATCAAATTGTAGAAGATGGAGTACCCTCCTGAGGAGTTGATGAATGCAGTTAAAAGTAAAATATCGGATGGAAAATCAATTCCATCATTAGCTAAGAAGTCTGCCACTGAGTTAGCTTCTCAAAAGACATGACAAACTGAGAAGTGGAGCTCATTTTTCAATATGAAAATTTCTCACCACCAATATTGAATATACCAAGGAACTTGAGAGTTGTTGGTAAGGCAACAAAGGACCAACTTCGAGTCAAATTCAATAATAATATTGTTGACCCCAACAAAGTGATAATTTAAGACGGTTAAGAAGAGCTCTGGATTCTGAATCATTCTTGGAAACTTGGTCCCAAATAAAAAAAAAAAGGAAGAGAAACCAGTCACGAAATATCCATGATGATCATGAATCAATTCCTCAACTCCAGCCAAACCAGATTTATGACGTAAAACTCCATCAAAACTGAGTAAATACCCAAAGTGGGTTTAATCTAGTAAACCAAGGTGGGAGGTTAGGTAGGAAGCATCTTTTCAACGATATTCCGCTTTTGAAGAATATGGTAAGCTCTTAAAAGAACCAGATTTACTTTCCTTAAAAGCAGCATCAATATCATGAAGCCGAGTCACCTTGTAAATATTAAAATAAGATGTGTTTGAAATACCATCAGATCTATGACGATTCCTTTCTAACCAAACCTCCTAAATGATTAACATGGATAAAGAGTAGCAAAGAATGCCAACTTGAGGCTTGGTAAACACCTAGAGAACCATCTGTGGAGAATCAACGAAATATCAATACATCCATCATGGTTGATGCAAAAAATGCTACATAAATCAACCCAAACTCAATAAGCTAGCTCACTATCATGAAATAAATGGAAGACATCCTCAGCCTCATGGTTAAAACACAACATGAGCAAGCTGAAGCTAAGTGAACATTAATTCTTTGAACTAAAGCAAATCCAGAAAGTGCCATGGAACCACCTTCGATCAGATCCACTTAAGCCAAGGAGTCCGATTACTTGTAGTTCTGATATCATCTTAGGCACATTGTACACTGAAATTACCATCATCTGAGTGTATCCTGACCCTCCTACTATTGATTTCTTTGGATAAACTAGAAGCCAGGATTTTGTCTAAAATAGCCCCACTTCAATTCTGAAGAAGTGGAACATCAAATCCATCCAAAGCAGCCTTATGAAAAAAATGTTGGCACATCTAATGAAGTAAATGGAGACGGTAAGAGGAAGTACATTCCTGAAAGACCCATAGAATTGCTTTGTTTACTGGGCATGAGGATGAGGAAGACCCACTTTACAAGTGGCTTCTAAGTTGATTGAGTCTGATGGTCCCCTGATTGCGAGATAGCTAGAGCTGCGTCAGAGATAGGCATAAATGTTGATCATATTATGGAAACTAAGGTTGGGTATAACAGTGAAGATTTATTTGAGTAGAGCCATGAGAAAAGCTTCAACATTATATGGTACAAAAGATTGGACCCAAACTCAGAGTTAGAGCCGCATATAGAGTGATGATCAGAAGAGACAGATGATCAAGGTGAAAAGAGAGATAAACATGAAGGTGGAAATGAAGATGGTGATAATAGCGGTGATGGAATGATGATGATGATGAGATCATGGGGTGGCAGCGGTGCTAAAGTGGTCCACTGAAAGGGAAGCTTTCCAACCACTCTATCTTACCTCCAGCTTTCCAAAGTCATCCACGTTACATAATCTGACTACTTCCATGAGAAACTTAAATTTCATTAAAGAAAGAAAAATTAGGTTTTTCTCCAATAGAGAAAAAATAACATGTGCTCACCATGCATATTTTTATACTAGCAGACCAAAACTATACCAACTATCGAATAATTTCAAGCAGTTGGATTAACTTGCTAAACCTAAACCCCCATATACAAGAAAAATAACCATTAGATACTTACCATATCCCCCAAAAACAGAAGTTCCTGAATCATTTTCCTTGACAGGAAATGAATTGATAATGACCATATGACAGATAAAGAGGCTCAGAGATGTACGAACAGAATCCAGATATCATTTCATCAACAACATTGTTCACTTTTAAGTACAAGAGGCAGAATGTATAATTATTTTGTTGTTTCTATTTTGTTCGAAGTGGTAGTATAAAAACATTGCAACAGTGAAGCATGATTACTTGAGAAAATAAATAAATAAATGAAAATCAAACTTGTCTATTTTCAAAAAGGCAGACTGTTGTTTTCATCTTTGCTCAAGATAGTGGCATAAAAACTCACGGAGGGAAGCATGATTGCTTATAGAAAAGTTAAAAAATCAAAGAAAACCAAACCTGTCTGCTTTCACAAAGACGCAGATTGTTGTAGAGGAATGCAAAGCCTTGTGCAAGACACTGATGCTTGTTCTGAAGCCTAAATCCAAGAGCTAAGTTAATTAAAGAAGTCCCTGCAGAAAGAGAAAAGTATAGAGTTCATGTTTTGCTAAAAACTGAGGAGAAGCAAACATCATAAAAGGAAGAGAGAGGGATCATACCAACGCAGAGATTGATCAAGGCATTGTCTGGCAGCAGCTTATAAGCTTCTAGGTATTCTCTTGCTGCTGCTTGATGCTGACTAATCATAGTAAGCTGATTCCCGAAAATGATCATGGGTGGTACACAATCTTTGTTCGTACACCGCGTGTTATGCAAGAACTTAGAATGTTTTGATAAACGGTTCTCCAATCTACAACATGATAAGAAATTTAGTAACTAAAAGCTTAGAAGCTAAAATAACTACGACAATAATCTAAATAGGTGATCAATTTATTCACTAGTTCACATATTGTGGGGCGAAGAGCTGAAAAGCCTGAAATAGAGATAGACATGTGATGGATGAGATTCTCCTGCAAACTTATGAGGTGCTTTAATTGCTTTCCTTTCTTTTCTGATTTCTTAATAGTTTCAAGAAAAAAATTGACACCATTACACAATTCTCATAGCTAGTAACGAAATTTCTGACAAGTCTTCCACCAAGACAGTATGAAGTCCAATTCACTGAACCAAATTAACTTCACCACAATAACAATAGCAATTTCAACGCCTTCTCCTCAACCATCCAGCCAAATGTACTTGCATTATCCGGATAGATAAGCAGGAGCTACCCAGTCAATCAATTTATAGAGTCCTTCAAGTTACTTATTCCCTTACGAAAAGTGAAAATCTCTCATATAACTTAAAACGTTAATGTTGCATGAAAATATATTTTCAACTTTCCTTCACTCTTAAGTTCGTTCCTATTTTTCAGGTCACTGAACTTTCTTATCCATACAACTTTAGAACCGAAAGGAAGATAGGCTCAGATCTTAAACCCTTTAAGGTAACAACTCTAACTAGAGGGAGATAAGCATCTTATCATAACTTTTAATTTAGAATCATCAAAATTGAGTCAGACTATTGTAAATATTATTTCCTGTTGAATTCTAATATAATTATTAAAACAGTGCAGAAATAGTCTTCTTAATGCTTAGGACTGATGGGTTCCTGATCTCAGGACAGATGACAGTAATTAGTCAATTGTCAAAGTAATGAAAAGAGGGGAGAGAGAGAGGGTATAATAAGTTTTTAAATTAATCAGTAGTAATTATTTGTATTTTTTTTTTTTGTGACGTGGAACCCCACTTAGTGGGGACAAGGAAAACCCCGGATACATGACACCACCCACAGGGACCATATATCAAGTAAGCCCGAGGACTCGAACTTGGGACCTCCAGTTCCTGAGCTGGAGAACCTGCCAGTTGAGCTAACCAGTGTGCGTTAAAAGCATTTGGAGTATAATGGAACTCTCAGGTCCCTTCTAAAGTTCAGTTCTTTCTGTGGTCTGCGGTGAGGGTAAAATTTTAACTCTCGACAACTTGATTGTTAGGAGCTGGTCCATCCCTAATAGCCTAATAGGTGCAGCCTTTGCTGTATTGATGCCGAGAGTGTATCACATGTTCTGTTGCATTGCAATTTAGCTTTTGAGGTTTGGGGAGTCTTTTTGAGCAGATTCAAAGTCCATTGGGTTATGCCGGAGGGGGTCGAAACTCTTCTTTGCTCTTGGGGATGGCTAAAAGGAGGCTCCAAAAAGGCGATTCTCTGGAATTTGTGTCCAGCAGCTAAGAGAGAAATAGTAGGATTTTTGAGGATTGGAAAAAGAATGCGGAGGCCGTTAGTTATCAAGTCATCTCCACTTTCTTTTATTGGATTAGTCCGATGCCGGATTTCAGCCTTATTCAGTTTTTTCAGTTCAAGGGGGATTGGGACTTTTTGTAAAGTTGATTCCTGATGTTGTGTGGGTGGGTCACTAGTTTTTCTTTCCAACAGGCGGGGTTTCCGGTGTACATCATTCGTGTACAGGGGTAATCTCGGGTTTCTTTTTGTACAGGGCTTATACCTGTTGTTTTGTTCTCTTTTTTTCTCTATACTAATACATACATACTACTTTTTACTGATAAAAAAAATAAAAAGCATTTGGAGTATAATTACTTATAGTTGTTACGTCTATTATTAGCATTACGTGACTCTGAATGTCTAATTATATCAGAATGTAATCTCAGGGCTGTGCTTTTAAATGCATTTGGAGTATTTGTCTTGAGGCACGTCCAAACTTCCCTGAGGCGAAAAGTACTAGTGAGGAATAAACCTTACAGCTTGAGACATAAAGAAAAGTGTTTCCTCATGATTTATAACACCTCACATATGCCTTTTTGCACCTCAATTATCCCATAACAAGCACAGGAATTAAACCAAAAAAAAAGGAAAGAGCTAAACTCGACAAGAAACGGTAAAACCCATTTTAAGGCTTTGAAAGTTGAAGGACAAGCTATCCCAATTGGGAAAAATGAAAGCAACTCAGCAATTTGGCAATTTAATTTGACAACAGATAGCTGAAACTTGATGCACATGCTTTTAGATTATTTAATGATTAAATTTGGTGTTTTCTGATTTTTGTTTTTATATTATCTTATGTTATTTTTATTAAAACGTGTGATCGTGAGGCATTATGCCTCAGATACATGTGAAATGCCTCACCTCAAACATTCGTATTTTAAAATACTGTCCCACAAGCGCAAAAATGTGTAAACAGTATGCTGGGCTATTTAATGTATTATTCTGCTAATTAATATGCCTAATGTAGGATAGAGTTAAAAAATGTGTTCATGCCTCCTCTATCATTTCCTAAAATATCAAACTACACAATTTCAACGGTGTTTCTTTAGTTCCTATAGCCGTTAGATGAAATAAAACATTGACCTCGTTCCATGTCATAAGCAATTTAACAAAGTTCTAGGTTAATTCACAACCCCCAACCCAAGCTTGGGACCAGCAGCACACAAGTTATAGCAACGCAAAACAACACTGGCAGATCTAACTGGACACACGGTACTTTATAGATTGGAATGACAGAATAGTATTGATGTCGCTACCCCAACTAGTCGGGATAAGACATTTTGTTGATGTCGATGTTATTGATGTTGCTAACAAAGAGTTGCATAATATTTCTTTGTATGTCAAAACTCAAATCCGTGCCACAAAGATTTGGCTCATCTGGAGCAAGTCCGTCATCTTAAAGAAATAACGCTTCCATTTATCTTTTCTTCCTTCATTTCAATGATTTTTCTATTTCTGTAGTGACCCTTATCCCTAAGTCACAATTAATATAAATCAATTATGATTTAGTAATATGATCCTTCGTGAAGGGGTATATTAGACTAGAGGTCTTAACTTTCAGAATGGGACTTAATTGAAATAAAATTTGATTAATTGGGGACTTATGGGATAATAATAGAAGTAGTGGGTTAACTTGTGTGATTTTATAAATTTCAGGAGAATAGCGCTTTTGGGCGAAACGTATGGACCTAAGTGGATGGGCGTGATTGTGGAGCCTTGTAGACTATGGGGGTAAGTTAGCCATTTCCTTAAATTTTTTATGTGCTGTAACCATGTGGATGGAGGAGCTCAACTCCTTTCAAATAGGATCGTGGCTTAAGGGGAAACTTGCTTGCTTGTATCACACGACCAAAAAGGAGAGGGAAAAACCAGATCTGAACTGGTGGGTTTTGCTGAAGAAGAAGAGAAGAGGAAGAAGAAGAAAAAGAGAGAGAAAGAAAGGAGAAGAAGAAGAAGAAGAAATGATTTTCTAGAAGAGGACAAGTGAGGAGGATCTTATTACTGAAATCCCTACAACAACTATCTGAGGTAGGATACCATGGTACTTCTTTTGATTATTTTCATAAGGGTGTGATAAATGGTTAGGTATAAGAATTGATCTATGACTATGGTGCATGCTAGATGATGAATGAAAACATGAAATTATTGAACGATTAGGATCTGTGTTTTTATGAATATGAATATTTATATGAGAATATATGATGGTCATGTGACCTAGAAATTGGATTAAATGCATATATGTGAGTATAATGTGTTATGTACTAGTGATGACAAAATTGATATGAAATTTGTGTTGGTGAGTGTTTAAATGACATTTTGATGATGGAATGAGTATTGTACGAGTAACAATGAATTTCTGGGATTTTTGGGGAATTCCCGAGGTTCGGATGAGCTGGGAGTGGACCCCCAGATCATCCGAAAATTTCTAAAGTGATCCAAAGTCACTGGAAATAAGTCCGAAGAAAGGGGAGTCCGAAGGATTTCAGACCACCTGGGGGCCGACCCCCAAAAGGGTCCGAAACCCAATAAGGTCCATTTTTGGTGGGGAGCTGTGTCCCAGCCCCTAGAAGTTGAGTGTGGTGATGGTTTTGCTTATTGATGTGTGTATGGGAGTTTATGAAATGAAAGGCCTAGTTGCCTCGATTTTGTGGTATGCTGTGACCTAATCTGGTATGTTTTAGTTCATGAGATTATGTGGAGCATAATATATGTGAGATAAGGTTGTTTATAAGATGTGTATACTGTGGACATGAATGGCATGTGAAATACATGAATTTGTGTGAGGTCCCTAGGTGCCAGGCATTACGTGCATGAGTTTTTAAGAGTGATCCTAGAGGATTCACTATGAGTTTCAGAACTCCCAAGTGAGGAGGGTCTGGTGATGTATGTGTAGGTGTTTCAAAACTCCCCAAGTGAGGAGGGTTTGGTGATTTAAGTGTACGTTTTTAGAACTCCTAGGAGGATCTGATATGAAGGTTATGCATGCGTGTGTCATGGTGTGTTCCTACCTTTGGGTATCAATTCCCTGGAAAGGATGATGGCAATACCTGCCTTTAGGTATCCAATCCCTGAAAGGAAGATGGTGTATTCCTACCTTTGGGTATCCAATCCCTGAAAGGAAGATGACAATTCCTGCCTTTGGGTATCCAACCCCTAAAAAGAAAAAGATGGCAATTCCTACCTTTGGGTAATCAATCCCTGAAAGGAAGATGGTGGTTTCTACCTTGGGGTCACATCCCCCGAAAGGAAATGTTATAAGGTGTCATTCTACCTTGGGTTCATATCCCCTAAAAGAAAGAGTTTATGGTGTTTCCCTACCTTTGGGTACCCAATCCCTGAAAGGAAATGGTTAGTCATGTTTTAGCACACTCCTTGGGTAGAATTCCCTGAAGGAGATGTGAGAGTTGGTTTCATGGTTAGGCAAAGCCTAACACCCCACACTTGCATTCACTTCATCATAAACATTAAGCATCATATTCACTCATTTCATCCTCATTCTTGTGTGTGTTTGCCATTTCATCATGTGCTTACTACATACTCATATTCATTGGTTATTGATTGTGTGATGCTATGTGAAGTCTTGTTTGGTGATTGGTTAATATGTATATCATGAAAACTTGAGGTTGATCATGTGTGTGAAAGTTATGTTTTAGCATGATTCTGATCATGAGATTAGTAATGTATGAGAAAGTTATGGTTTAACGAGATTATAAGTATGATTGATTTTGATTTTTATTATTATGGGAATGACATGTAAAGTGTGTTGACATGAGAATCTTATGTGGTGTGAGTTATTATTATATGATTAAAAGTAATTAGAAGTCAGTTCCTTGGATTATCCTATCGAGCCTCCAAAGCACACCACTACTTGAAACAGGTTTTCATCAAGGATGGGTGCTAGACCTGGAATGGTGGATGGTGATTGGTGATTGTGCTTGCCGCTGCTGTTTATTTTATGAGATATTGAAAGTTTATTTAGATTGTTTTATGAATTTTAGACATGTTTTGACCCATATGGGCAATCAAGTTGTAATAAATTTGTATTGGTTTGGGAACTTTGTTTTTGAAATTGTGTTAAAGGAGTTTGGTTTAAATTTTATAAGACTTCCGCTGGTATTTAGTATTGCTTTGTTGGACCATAAGGCAAGGTTAGATGGTTTGGCCGCATCCATTGGTTGGATCCGAAGGTCACTCCTAGATTATCCTTGAGATTCCATATCTCGGATTTCGGGGCGTGACAATTTCTTTCTTTTATATTGAACCCCAACCTTTGGGTTGTAGCTCAATAAGTAAACTGTTTAGAAACCTAAAATAATTTTGAACATAAGAATAAATATAATCAAGAGATGGGAACCAAAACTGAGAACGACATTGAAATCCGTAATTGAAAAAAAACATGAATACTAAAATTATGCTTGTATTGATCTGAAGCCACTATGTGATGGCATGGCGAAAAGGAAAATGATAGTTGCACAAGATTTATTTCTTTTTTTGAATGAAGAAAAAAAATATGCAAGTTGCTTGAGATTTTGAACACCTCATCTTAAATATACCAGGAAGCGTAAAAACAAAAGAACAACAATCAAATTTAGAAAGAAATGCACTTACATATTTGCAGAGAAGGAAAAACAATATGAGAGGAAATCTCATTTCTGAAGCCACTATGTGATGGCATGTCGAAAAGGAAAATGATAAGTTGCAAAAGATTTATTTCTTTTTTTGAATGAAAAAAAAAAAATCTTGCAAGTTGCTTGAGATTTTGAACACCTCATCTTAAATATACCAGGAAGCATAAAAACAAAAGAACAACAATCAAATTTAGAAAGAAATGCATTTACATATTTGCAGAGAAGGGAAAAAATATGAGAGAAAATCCCAAATGATGCATTTCATTTTGAAGGGATCGTTCCCGCATAAAGCTTAAAATCCAGATTTCTGGACATAACAAGGCAGAAATAAAGTTAATAGAGATTATTATGAATAGCAGACAAGAATGGCAATTGGTAGAGGATAGAATTTAGATTTATGAATGTTGTTTTCAAGCACTGTATAAGCTTTCCAGTCTTTCATTAAATTTACACATAATATTTTGTTTTTGGAGTATACAAAACAAGATGCCGGGAGAATGAGAAAACTCCAACATTGCAGTTGTGGTTAGACAATTACAGTGTACAACACACTGATATGATCAAATTGCTGGATCCAACTATACATAACCATGTCTACCACTGCTCCCTCCTGCCTGTATGTATGCTACATAATTTATAACTTTATTTAGGAAGTTCCACATACAAATGGCCTGTATGTATGCTACATAATTTATAACTTTATTTAGGAAGTTCCACATACAAATGAGCTGAGATAATCCTAACGTGACACTGCATCCCAAAATCTATCCCATGCAACGCCAACATGTACATACTACATTTGACATCCATAAGAACTAAAAAATTAACACGTGCAAACCTTATGTAACAAAGGAATGCTAAAATGTCTGAAAGCACCTAAGATGAAAAGAAAGTTACTACATGTTAAGACCATACTATTTATGCCATAAAAAACATTAAAAGGTGCTATATACCTTGAAATTACTTTGTAATAGCAATTCCAAGCACCATAGCTGTAAGGATGCTGCTGAACAATGTACCGTGCACAGTCATACCCATGTGTTGGATCTGTAGTGTTGTAGGCTACTTCTGAGAAAAAAAACAAAACAATATGTCAAAAGTTATTCAATCATATATCAGGTTTCTTTAGTAAAGAGGAACTCAAAATTTGATAGCGTCTTGATATGATGGTGAAGCAAAACAAATTTTAATTGACATTTCTGAAGCACTTGCAAAATCTCAAGTCTAGTACTGGTGATGCACAAACCCTCCTCAACTCGAAAATCAACTGGAAATCAACTGCAAAAGAAAAAAACAACGAATTCTTCTAAATGCAGAACTTACGAGCTCCAAGAGACCGAAGCTCCTCCTTATTCTCGGTAGATAGTGAGTTGCATCCTAATTTCAGAGTGTTATTAATAATCTCTAGTGCTTCCCAATGCCTTTTCAAAAACCACAATGCCTTACATAACTGTGGATAATATGAATAAAGTTTGTCAGGATGATGTTCAAATGAAATTAGAACTTTTAAATGCCAGTGATAATTTAATGTTGAACTCAAACATAGCAATTTCATAGAAGATTAATGAAATGAGTCTTACCATTTAATGTAACAGAATCGAGAAATAAGAAAGCAAAGCATATAGAATAGGAGGCAAAGTACACAAAGAAAAATATACTGACATCTATAATAAGCTGATAATGCTCCTCGTCTTTCAACAGTTTCGGCAAGGGTGGCTCTCTTAATTGTCGTTGCTGAATACATCCCAAGAAACAAAACAGGCATCGACTTTAATACTTCAAATTGTTTTATTTTATTTTATTTTTTTACTTTTCTTCCGAAGCTAATAATTTATTTCTTTTTCGTAGCTATTGAATACAGCCAATTTACCGGAGACTCATCATCGGACTTGTCGCTTTGCCAGTCTAGTCCAGCTGCCAAGGCTGCAGCTTTCCTCTCTTCCTTCAAAGATGCCATCTTTTGAAGTGACTTCTTCGCTCTGGCAGCTTTTAATCTATCAAAAAGAACATGGATTCACAGTTAACAATCATTTTCCAATCAAATATGATATGGGGATGAAAAAGCATTGAACTGATAATATTGATAATAAAAACTGATTTGCAGTGACTGGCACCCATGCTATGCAGATGGAAAATGAAAGGAAATTGGGGCAGAAAATATGCTACTCAGAATCTTAAGTAGATCCAGTATCAGTTGCGTGTTCTTATGGTTACGATGCATGACACTATGCAACTTAGGAAAGCAGTTTTTATAAGATTACAGAAACTGTGTTTGGTATGTATATCAGATGTGCAAGCTACACAGGGAAAGTATTTGTGATGGTTCTTTTTTGGGTTCAAGATGATTGATTATATACTAAATCAATCAACCTACTTGCAGAGAAGTGAAAATCACTGTTGAACACCAATTAGGTTGTATTCGATCCGAGTTCGACCTGAAATTTGCGAATACAAATACAAAGATGCATCCGACGAGTCGAATACGGATCTCCAAATTCAAATCCGAATGTATTCGAATTCGAATATGGCTCCTTTCAAATAATATCCGAATGCATTTAATACTTTCAAAAATCTTCATATTAATATTAATTTGTTTCAAATTTAATATTTAATAAAACAAATAAAATTTCAATTCATTAAAATTTAAATATGTTCAAATTAATTTAACATCAAACGTAATCTAAGACATGTTATATTGAGCATCGGTTGGGGGAAGCTTTTGTCCCCAACCGATGTGGGATTAAGGAGAGCTAAATGAGAACACACTGCTCTCTTTAGTAAGAGTTCCCTTGTAGTAAGAGTTCAGTTGGGAAGACTCCTATCGGTATTTGGTCCATCCAGTTCAATTGCAAAATTAAATTTAAAATTGATATTTTAATGAAAAAAAGGACTCTTAAGAAGATCCGTTTTTTTCGTATTCGAATTTGGATTGAACAATTAGATATTCAATTGATTTCAGTCGAATATGGTTTAAACTAAATCAAATCTGGATCAAATATGGTTCGATGTAGATTCGAACCATATTCAACCCATTGACAGCCCTAACACCAATGCAATTCACAGGGAACCAAAAGCCACAGTATCTGGCTTTTGCAAGTTGGTTAGGAGGAACATATGAATTACCATTAGGAAGGTTCAGGTGTTGAACAAATTGCTTGTTGGAGAAACAAACCCGTTGCAGAAACATGTTCGTTGCAAATCAACAAAGAAGTTCAGGTGGACGAAAGAACGAAGTCGAAGGTTAAAGATTTGCTTTCTGCAGGTACATCAAGGTCGACATAGTAGCAGCACTTGAGCTTTCTCCAACAAAACCCACATCAAAACAATCAACCAACTACACTCCAAGCCTGTCAACAACTCCATCCTACACCAACAAAATTCAACCCCCTTCAGTCTGCCATCAGCAAGTCACAGCCAAGTCCTATGCTCAAGTAGTTGCTAAACCATCACAACAAACAAAAAGCATGTGGATATCATATTAACAGAAAACAGAGGGAGAGTTGGAAGGGTAGCCAGGAGGACTGTTTAAGTTGAAAGAAAAACTCCAGACTAAGGGTTTTCAGACATCCAAAAACCATCATTACAAATCACTGATCGAGTCGGAGGACTTCTGTATTGGGTGCTATTAGAGAGTGATGAAATTTTCTGGTTCAGAAAGAAGCTAAACATGCTCTGTTTGGCCAGCCGTAACCCAGGAATGTTGGGATCCTTTAGGTTGGGAAACAAAGCATGGTTGATTGCATGGTGTAAAGGATCGGAAGGGGACGATCCCCGAGTTGGTTCCAATCTGAGACAAACCCCCAAAGCTATGGATCGTTCCAATCCAAGGTTTTTTTTAATTAAATTCAGCCGGTCCATCTCGGCCGATCCCGAGCTGTTTTCCGAGTTTAAACACTATGGTCGATTGAACAAAGAAAAAATGAGAGGAAAATTCTTGAGAATAACTATGTTTATCAAGGACAGAAAGGGGCAACATGATCATATTTCCAAAGCAAACAGGAGGTAATGGGAAGATTTTAGGAAGGGGCAACATGACTATGTATTTGTGGAAGGCCTATGAATAGAATTTAGGAAATGTATGGGGATGTAATGGGGGAATGATGTCTGAAAACACGGGAAGGGTGTAAGATTGGGGAAAGGAAGATGGTGACCTGTGTTAAGACCTTTGAGATGCTTATCAAAAAGAACGTTACAGCTGGAGAGGTTGTGGCTGGTGATGAAATATCCAGATTATCTGTAGGTCCGATGAAAATATAGGAGAAGAAAGGTGGAGATATCCTCTGTTTTGCAGGGCAGAACACGCAGTAAATTGAGAGGAAGCGCTACAATATATTAAGGCCCTGAATGCATGCAAACACATTCTTTTGTTGAACTCAGAATGTTTGTTATTTGCTTACCCGTTAGAAACTGCAAATTCCTCGGAAAAAAACAAGGCATTTCCTTTTAAAAAAATGGACATTAATATTTTCAATGGAGAGGGGGATGTGCTAGCAAAGTGGATCCCATCTCTGTCACTAGCACTTGGATCGCCATCCATGGTCTGCCGCCTCATTGTGGGCATTACAATTGTTCAAGCTAATTGGAGATTTCTGTGGAGGTTTTGCGGAAATAGGAGAGATGCAGTCTAATGGCGAGCTTGCTGGAGCAATGCTGATTCATGTGGAGGAAAGGCATTGGAGAAAAATACCACGATCAATGAACATTGCTGATAGTGCTGAGAGATATGAGATACTCATCGACATTGTCTTTGATTGTGTTATGGACACCCATGAAGCTACTTTGGAAGGAGGAAGACGGTGATGAGCTGAAAAGCAATGGAACACGTTGTATGAAGGAGATGGAGGGCCCAACTGTCTGTTGTACAAAAGAGGGCAACCTATTAAAACCAAATATAAATATCAGTCAGGATAAGCCTAATCCCGAGATTTCAAATCTGGAATGTTTGCTTGGGGAGGAGAGTAAGAGTGGGTCGAGGAAGAATATCGGGCCCAATTCCTTGCGGGCCTGGGATAAACGTCAGGTGCCCAAGACGATGTGGGTTCCAATCAGCAATATAAATTGTCCAGCCCGTGATTTGAAATGATTTAAAGTTGGGTCTTGTGGTGATAAATCCCAACCCAAAATTAGGACTTTAGAGCCCACAGTATTGAAGCTCTTAAAGAAGTTCGAACACACTTATAATTCAATCCAGAAACTGGTGTTTCAGGAGGTTGACCGGAAAAGCAGCGGTGAGCAGGGTTTTTTTGGGGTGCTCGAGGTCAGATAGTTCAGCTCTGTAAGCCTAGGAGACAATAACGTTAGCACAGGGGAGAAGTTTGGGAGATATAGAGAAACAGATATGAGCTTTTCATTAGATGGTGGTAAGGGTTTCTTGTTAGATGAAGGATATGATGGGTTGGAGGCCGCATGGTCTCTCTATGATGGCTCGAAAGCTTCTTTACTAGTTGGGAAGGGGAATGGAAGAGGTTCAGAAAATCAAGAGGTGGAGTAGGAAGCACAGGAAAGTCAAGGGATTTAAGGACGCTAAAATGGTCACTCAGGGAAAAAAGGAGTCAAAGCGGGGGTAAAAGCATAGAAGGGGATATTATGGGTCACTGATGAAGATTGTGAATGAAGATTGTGAATTGGAACATCAGAGGATTGGAAGGTCTAGACAAGAAGATTGCAATAAAAGACGTGTAGAAAGTTAACCCCCATATAGTGGTGATGCAAGAGACAAAGAAACAACTTTGTGACATTAGATTGGTTAGAAGGTTATGGGTAATCAGGAGTTGTCGATTTGAGTTTATTCCTTCAGTTGGTGCATCAGGGGGCGTAGCAAGAGATGTTTGGAATGGATCTTTCTTGTTACCTATCAGGTTCAAAAGCAGAGAATAATTTGAGTGGGTTTTCACTAGGGTATATGGACATAATAGATATGCTATCGGAGATTTGTTTTTTGTTTTTTTTTTTTTGCAAAGAATTGAAACATACAAGGACATGAGGGACACTTTCCATGGGGTATTTTAGGTGATTTTAATGTGGTAAGATACTTGCATGAGAAAATTGGGGGTGGCAGAATCACAAGTAGTATGTGAAAGTTTTGGAGCTTTATTGGGGGGAACCTGGAGTTGATTGATTACCCCTTAGGTGGAGCACCTTTATGTTGTTGGTTGGGCAGGTGTTTGGCCTCATATGACTAGGACTCCCACTTCCCTTTTGCTTCGAAGCCATTATTACAGAGGACTACATCTGATCACTCTCCCATTTTTTTTGCCACAGAGAGATCTAAACAGTGGACCTATGTCCTTCAGGTTTGAGAATATGTGGATTTCATATCCCTCCTTCAAGGAATTGATTGGGGATTGGTGGAGGAGTGAGGGTGTGAGATCATGTCGGGTTGGTTTTAGATTCATAGGGAAGCTAAAGTATGTGAAAGAAAACTCGAGTAATATAAGAGTGTATTTAGGAATATAAAAGAAAAGAAGAGCAGGACGGGCTGGTTTTAGATACATGGAGAACCTAAAGTATGTGTAAGAGTGTATTTAGAAATATAAGAAAAGAAGTGCAAAATATTGCAGGGTACTGACGATCTTGGCAAAAGGAAAGGGAACGATATCATGACCTCCTCAGAGAGAGTTGATAAGAAGGTCAAGGGGAGAGTTAGAGATGATTGTTATAAATGAAGAAAATATTGGAAACAAAAATCAAGGATTAGATGGATTAAGGGTGGGGACGGCAATACTGGATTCTTGCATAGGATGGCGAATGGGAGGAGGAACGTAGATGAAAGGTCTCTAGATAGGTGTGAGTAGATGGAGGACAAGCTTTAAATGGTATTTTAGGGCTTTTTACTCCATGCGACTGCTAATCCCAGCCATATGGAGAAAGTTTGATGATGATTTAGGTTAGAAAGTTCAAGAAGAAAAACCGGCTGGCAAGGGTGGATCAATGGATCAAATAGCTCAGATACCATGTAGCAAATAAAAGACTTGATAAATAGAATACAAAGAGAAGGAAGAGAAGAAGAAGAAAGAATAGAATTGATGACTAGAAAAGTTAGGATTTGAAAGGCTCATCCCATTCTTTTATTTAAATAAACAATACAAGTTAAAATTACATAAATACCCCTTAGAAACATGGTTTATTTACTCTATTTCTCTACAAGCTATTAAATCTCTCGTTGGAAATCCATATTTCTTACATGTGTCAGATGACCCCATAAAAAAATAAAATAAAAAATCAAGGTAAAAAAATTTCAGTAATACTCATTCAATTGACACACCTATGGTGACGTAATGGAATCAGTTCAAGCCAAGAGAATCATGCTACTGTGGAATAATTAGTAAATTGGACCTACAACTTGCAATTCTTCAAATATCATCTGGTAGTAATTATTATAAGAGTGTGATGCTATGAAAGTGGAATAAGTAGTCCTAGTCCTCAGATCTACAAAAGGTTTGCAAGTTTTCTTCTTCAGGAAGTTTTAACTTTGAAATTATCAATCTATAACTGTAACAAATACATTTAACTCTCAAATTGACCAAAAGATTTATAAAGTTGAATGTCAAGATATAAAAAGGTGAAAACAATACTCACAAATCTGATGCAGAAGCTACTGGTCTAAATCCATGAAATACATTATCAGTCTGGCGATCATCCAATACCTTGACTCTCTCAAAGAGAACACTTCTTGAAAGCCTTTTTCTTTGTCTTACCTATTTCAAAGTAAAAGAAAAAAGGGGAAAAACTATCAAAAATATATCATTTGGATTTGAAAGAATAAAAAAATGAGTATAAGCATGCCAAGAAAATGTGCACAAGCATGGTAAATATCTTAAATATAAAAAAAGAAAGAATGAATAATAGACATGGTCTTCATTATACCAATTAATTGAAATCTGAACCTTAACTTTTGTGCTCAAAGAAGAACAAGTAGCTTATAAAATGTCCAAAAACTAAGCACATTTGCTTTCTGTATATTATACCAAGAAAACCAAAATTGGTCAGATCCATCAAAGCATCATGAATTTTCTTGCATGGGTACATCATGTTGCACATGTAACAAAAACAGAGGAACCCCACTCCCACACCTACCTAAAACATTTAATTCAGCATTTAAAAATCCTTCTACATGTCACAAGAATAGAGGCACTCGCATTTACATGATAAGTTTTATCCTTTACATCTACCTAAAAGATATAATACAGCATTTAAAAAATCCTTCCGGTAATTTCAAAGGGTCTATTTTGCATCAATTTTTCCCCTTACTTAAATCCATGGTCTGAAATGTCGGCAACATGTCGCCAACAAATCGCCCAAAATGAACTGGCGACATAAGATATCAGGGGAAATCGCCTTATGTCGATTTTCCCTAATGTCGCCGACATGTCACGATATGTCGCTGATATGTGGGAGACATGTCGCCAACTTAAAGAAAATTTTGCAACATTTGGGGGAAATGTTGATAGAGATACTTTTTGGTGTAGAAGGTTGAAGATTCAACTCTTGACTAGACACATTGAAGGTAAAACATGTTTCTTTTAGATTTTGTCTTTAAACTTATTCAAGTTGCTTGAAAATAATATATATGATGTAATGACACCCGATTTATTGATGGGTGTTGTTATTTTTTGAAAAATAAAAATAATATTTATTTTATAAATAAAAAAACCAATTAAAAAATATTTATTTTTTCTAAAAAACATTTTATGATATTTTTATGAGATAAAGTTATGCTTTAATTGTAAAAATATACTGTTTATCAATTTTTCCATCTTTTAAATTAATTTTCCTGGTTTTCCATTACTTTTTATATTTTTTTATTTGTCCTGCGGGATCAGCCATGGTTCAGCTGATTGTCCGGGACACACCAATTCCCTTGACCCAAGAATTAAACATACAAGGATTTCTCTCATTTGATAGAGCAGCCGTTCCCTTTTGCTCTTTCTCCACAACGTTTTAAAGCTTCATGGGTGATTTTTTGTTTGATGACTCAAACGTCTTCTTCCTTCTTGGTGACTGTTTACCATGCACAGAGGCTGTTTTTTTCTGTTATCTAATTTGTTTTTCCTTTCCCTTCATGTACATTAATATGTTTTTCCGAAAGTATTTACAGATGATCACACTACCTGTTCATTCTATTCAAACAATTAACCATTTAACAATACTACTCAACCATGTGACTCATAATGCATGAACAAACAAGTGTATGCACACGCAAACACACATGTACACACATACACACGCACATAGAGAGCTTTTTGTTGAATGGTTCTATGTCAGTACCTTCTGGTTCATAGTTTCAACAAACAAAGATTCACGGACCATGGAAAAGATTGAATCAACAAAATCCTTAAGCATTCCTTTAGCATGATAAATACGAGAAAGCTGCACTTTTACTTTCCCATTAAGCCACCATGGCTTTGATTGCACAGAACTTGTGTCAGGTGTTGTTTCTGAGAAATCAGATGCCAAGAAAATTATGAAGTGAAACAATATATTTACAGAATGATGCTAATACAAAAGAATGAACTATCAACAACCAAATAAATGTTACCAAGATCTTTTGGGGGAGAGAGCAATAAAATGGCTTCATCTTCTTTTTTTTCTTCCAGAAGAAGAGAAGCTAATGTTAGGCGGGCATCAATATTGTCCTCCAATGCACGTAAAGCTGAATAAATTACAAGTCAGTTGCAAAATAAAGTACTTTTTCAACAATACAAGTGAACAAACAACAATAAGATGTATTATCCCAGCTAGTTTGGCATAAGAAACTACACTTTTAAGAATAAAATCAGTCTGTTGTTTCTTTGAACTTTCAAAAACTTATGTTAAAGTTCACATTACATTCCAAAAGAAAATATTGTATATCATTCAATACAATATTTCATATAAAATATTGCATAAAAAAAGTAACAACAAAATCAACGCATTAATAAATGCATCGAAATCTATGTTGGCTTCTACAATCAGATCCCAACAAGTTTTTTGGTTGTCATTTCTTCCCGTAGTGGGTACACCTCAACTTATCCTCGTGCATAGAACTTCCTTTTCCAGCCTGCTTATCAACACTTTTTCATCTTTTTGAGACACCACTAGGGCAGACCTCTTTATAATACTAAGCTATTGTATTGTTGCTCATTCATTTTCTTCACTTTACCCATAGGCATGGACCTGTTAAACAACAACAACAACAACAAAATGCCTTATCCTAACCAGTTGGAGTCGACAAGTCTGTTGACCCCAATATGTCAAAAACCATATCTTCAGTCAGATTATCAATATCCAAATCTGTTTGGACCGACTCCATCCAAGTTCCTTTTGGTCTTCCTTTCGCCCTCTTAAATCCTTCAATTCTTCTCACAACTGCCTCATTTGCTTAACATGCCCAAACCATCATACCTACTTTTCTTTATCTTTCCTATCTGGCCAAAACCTAAACACTATCGATTAATGTTCCTTTCTTACATTAACTCAGTTAGTCTTCCCACACATCCATCTCAACATCCTCGTCTCAGCAATGCTCATCCTATGTATATGTTTCTTCTTTGTTGCCCAAAATTATGATCCATACATGATAACGGGCCAAATGGCTATCCTATAAATTCTTTCCTTCAATTTTGAATGGAACATGTCAATCACATACATTTTAGAAGCGCCTCTTCCTTTTAGCCATCCAACTCTAATTCTATCTGTGACATCCTCATCAATATCCCCCTCTTTATGGACAATTGGTCCAAGATAGAGAAATTGATTGCTTTTAGGAATCTCTTGATTCTCAATTCTTACCGTTGCTTCATCTCTACTATTACTTGTGCAAAGTAATATTCCATGTAATCGATCTTTACTCGACTTATTTTAAAATCTTTTGATTCCAAGGTGTCCCTTCATAACTCCAGTTTTGCATTTATTCCCTTTTTATTTTTGCCCATCAAAACCAAATCATCAGCATATAGAATAAATCAAGGCACCTCCTCTTGAATATTATTAGTCAGTTCATTTATATTTAAAGCAAAAAGATAAGGACTTATATCTGACCTCTGATGCAAATTGATTATTATTGGGAACTCATTTGTCTCGCAACCCACTGCTTTCAGCGTAGTTAAGTTGCCTATTACATGTCTTTGATGACCCCAATGTAATCTAATCATGGTTGAAAATATCGAATCAAGGTAGCATATCAAAAAATTTAAAAATGGATATGTATCTCGATACGTATCGGATACATGTGGAAACACTGTAAAAACTATGGATATGTTGGATACACAAGAAAAATGGCGGACACTTTAAACACAACTCATTTGATGAAAAGAGAAGTTAAAAATATGATTAGATTAACAAGTTTTTCACATCATACATATATTAATGTGAAAACAACCGATAAGCGAGCATGCGCATGAAAATTTTAAAAACTAGGCATCTAGATCAATGGATTTTACCTAACATTCATAGAGATCCTAAAAAAAACCTCCAAAACATGCTTTAGACTTAAAAAGTATAATTTAGAATGAAAAAAATATCCTTATAAATGCATACCTCAAAAGGCTAAGCAAGAAGAGGAAAATGCTTTTCAAGCTCCAAATATTAGATGTTTTCAATCGAACTAAGAAGATTTTGGGACGGAATTGGCTATATTTCAATGGGGTTTAGTTTTTTTGTCAGGGAAACAAAGAGAGTTGAACAACGAAACTAATGGTTCGTTTTCATGCTTTTATTACATGTAAAAAAGACACAAGCATTGCAAGTATAGAGTATATTAATCGACTACACTCGATATATTGTAACATATAGGCCATTTTGATCGTATGGCCGATATGTTATTGTATCAATTTATACAATATAGAAATTAGCTTATCCTAAAATACCTCTATATCATGCCGACAAGATGGATACAAGATGCGTACCGACCGTATCGGCAGATAATATATTTTGAACCACGGATCTAATTAGTACTCTTTTTCTTGCCAAAATCCACCAGATTAACTCTCTAGGAACTCTCTCATATGCTTGCTCTAGATCAATAAAAACTATGTAAAGTTCCCTCCTTTTTTCTTTATTGTCCACTACTTGTATAAGTAAAAAGATCACTTCAATGGAAGACCTCCCTAGCATAAAGCCTAACTAATTTATGATACTCAAGTTATTCTTCTTAAACGTTGCTAAAATGCTTTTCCCTATAATCTAATAGTATGACTTGTAAGCTAAGTTCCACGTTGATACAATTTTGAACATCACCTTTATTCTTGTACATCAATCTCTCATGCACTTCCACGCTTCAATTATAATGCCATCTGGTCCTAATGTCTTTCCTATTTTCATCTTGGCTAAAGTTCCTTCATTGCAGGAATCCTAATCCTATGAACATTTCTCTCGACCCTAATATCTACATTTTCACCTGAAACAAAGCTCTTTATACCTTAACAATTCAATAACTTTTGGAAATTTTCTTTCTACCTTTTTTTATCCCCTCATCCTTTTACTAGGACTCCCAAATATTCGCTCTTCATGCATTTATATTGGTTTATCTCGCCTGCTTCCCTCTCCGTCTTGAAAGTTTATAGATGTATTTCTCACCTTCTCACATATACTTGTAATTTAGCCTAACTTATTATCCTTTTAGTTTATTTTTTTACAATATTTTTCTATATTTTCTTGGTTCTTACTTCTTTGCCAAGTCTTAAAATTAAGCTTTTTCTCTTTAATAGCCTTTTGAACACTAGCACTCCACCATCAAGTTTCTTTTTGGAATGAATTTTACCTCTAGATTCTCCTACAACCATTTTCCTTACTTTTTAATACAATTGGCTGTTTCATCCCACTTTTTTTGTAGGGTTTGTTTCTAGATCCCCCTCTTCAATAGTTTATCTTAAAAGCCACTAAATGTTTCCTTTCAGGTCCCACCATTTAATTTTTGAACATTTTTAATATATTTTAATCTCTTCCAACTCTTAATACAAACAATTATCACCATTTGAACACTAGCAATCCACCACCAAGTTTCTTTTTGGAATGAATTTTACCTTTAGATTCTCTTACAACCTTTTTCCTTACATTTTAATACAATTGGCCGTTTCATCCCACTTCTTTGTAGGGTTTGTTTCTAGATCCCCCTCTTTCAAAAGTTTATCTTAAAAGCCACCAAATTTTTCCTTTTAGGTCCCACCACCATTTTATTTTTGAAAATTTTTAATATATTTTAATCTCTTCCAACTCTTAATAAAAACAATTATCACCATTAATCTGTGCTGTGAAGCTAGACTTTCTCCTGGATTTACTTTGCAATCTATGTAAGTTTCTAACTCATTTCCCTAAAAATGAAAAATTCAATTTGACTCCAATTGTTCCACTCTTGAAATTTACTAGATGTTCAACTCCGTTTTGAAAAAAAAAAAAACATTTGCTAATGCAAGTTTGTAAAACCACAGCAAACTAAAAAATTGCTTCTCCATCTCAGTCCCCAGTCAAAAGCCCCATCCCCAATGTATTCTATCATATCTTCCACTCTCCTCTCCAACATAACCACTATATCCCCACATATAAATATCCTCTCCCAATTGGGAATTCCTTGAATTAACCATCCATTTC
This sequence comes from Pachysandra terminalis, assembly GCA_031762675.1. Taxonomy (NCBI): domain Eukaryota; kingdom Viridiplantae; phylum Streptophyta; class Magnoliopsida; order Buxales; family Buxaceae; genus Pachysandra; species Pachysandra terminalis. The sequence goes on from JAUPMG010000014.1 coordinate 20,047,940, forward strand.
TGCCCCGAAATTGTATTTTAATGTTAAATTCTAATTTTATGTGAGGTGATGATGTTAAGAATCTTGTCTTAAGACTAATTTAAACACCATTAACCTATTGCTAATTCTTCTTACACCTAAAACATTATCCTCCATACCCTTGTCTACCATTATTTCTACACCCATTTCAATTGTTACCTTTCCCTGCATAGACCTATTTAAATAGGAGAATTCCTCCTCACTCAAAATCTAACAATAGAAAACTTGAACTCGGGGTTGAGTCCAGCCAAAAACTCAAGCACGCAGGCATGCTCCAGGTTCTTCCTACAAGCAGCAACATTAACCTGACAAGATGGACGGTACTCTTCATACTGGTCCAACTCTGCCCACATACTCTAGAACCCAAGCCTTCATTTGTAATCAGAATGTCATCACAGATGTGTCAAGCACCTTGATGTGCACCAAAAAACTTGACTGTTACCACCTTTTTAGCAAACTCCTCAGCAACACTTCTATAAACACTACCCGCTTAGCTAGTGGTCTAAAATCCTTGAATTCTTCCAAACCATCAATCTTCCTAAAAGCATAAGTAAAGATTGAATTAGAACCAGATTCCCACAAAACCAAAAGAAGATCATCCTTTTCTTTAACGGCCCAAAAGATTTAACTAAGTCAAGCAAAACCCTCTTGGCCTTGGATCTTTCTCCAACTTTAGACTGCCAATGGAACTACAGATCTCCTCCAACTGAAAAGGCCATGATAACCACTTTGCTGATCCAGCTTCTAGTTGCTCAAACTCAACCTGTCAAGAGATGGTCTAACAATACTATCAACTTGATAATAAAGCTTCCTATAATTAGGTACAATGACCTTTAGTAGCTCCTCTACTTCTGGCACATACCAGTCTCCAACTCAATGTCTGTTGATACCAAAACCATTTCAATCATCAGAGAATGCAAATTTCTAATGGATGATGTGTTATGTGTGCGCAAAAGTTCAAGAGGAGGTGAATCACTTACTCATTACTCCACTGTTGAGACAATTGGATTTTTCTTATGAAATCTCTTCCTCATGACTTATTTTGTAGATGGCTGCTGGCCTGCAGGTGTTTTAGTGATAAGAGCAATATTCTTTGGAGACTTGTTCGTTTGTGCTATATTGGAGATTGTTCAGAAAGGAAAGGATAAAAGGATCTATGAAGACAATGAGAAATCTGTTTGAGCTTTTTGTTCCATTACAAGTAATCAGTTGATTAACTGAAGCAGCCATCTCCCAAAGTTCTCAGATAAGATCAAGAACGTGTGATTAGAAACTGGGAGTCCACTGTATTTTCGGTTCCTTCACTTGTTTAGTGATTTGAGGAAATCCCTTCCCCCATGTATATCAGGTTCTGTTTTCTTCATTAGAAGTGTGTTTCTTATCAAAGATAAAATGAGAATACAGATTGCCCATGTTCTGAAAATTGGCAATATTGCTGAAGAGCTTAGTTTTGCTCTCCCCAACCTTGAGTCAGCAGATTCTTGACTTTATTCTCCAGTTCACTTCATCCTCATAAAACAAATATGTCCTCATCGAAAAGATGTCACGAAGATTCTCACCATCTTAACATTCTCACTCAGATTGCCAAGTTCAGAATAGGAAATTTCTAGTTGTGGATACTGGATTCCATCATGACTTAAAAAAATGATTTACAAGAAAACTGATTCCTATTGTGGTGAGTCCATACCCTGTCTTAGTATGAACTAAAATATATTTCTCTGAAAGAAAATTGGGGTGAAATAATTCTTCAAGGTGATATTCAATTGGATTTACAAGAAAATCAAAGTTCCAAAAAATTCTTACAAGAGATGGAGGCTAGATACTGAGTAGGTTTATTCTTTGCATAGGAAAATGTGGTGGGTTTACTTTTCGCACAAGAAAAAAAAAGGTAATGGAAAAGGTGTAAACCAAACTGAAGGCTCTTTCTGTAGATCATTACAAAATCAGGTTTCAGAACTAGAGCCAACATCACAGCTGTAGGAAAGGAATGAAAGAAAAGATTTGCTAATGATTTCCAAAGGCAGCTGAGATTTATTGAGTTATCCAATTTAGAGTCCCATATGCTTGAATTGAAACCATATTATTTAACGATGGTTGAGGCTCACTTTTTGCCTGATACTCTAGGGGAAACTCTACAGCATTTTTGGACTGACTCTCTCGGCAAAACATATGAACAATTAGAGAATGATCAATAATTAAATAAGAATCTGAGAACGAGATAATTATTCCATCAGACAAACTCCTTTTGAACAAATCATATCAATATTACAATTATTTTCTAGTGTCCTATCAGTTTTCATGTTTTCTACTGTTTCACTTTGACTGTTCCCTTCACAATTACTCTGGTTGATGCATATTGTAGAAACATAATCCTGCTCCTAAGGTCTCATAAGAAAATTTCTCAACCCAGGTAAAACAACTGTTTTTGGTTGACAGACATTCTTTACTATTAGGCCTTCAGGTGAACATTACTTGTGTATGAAACAGGTAATCATTCTTACTCTGTTGTTTTCTCTTATCATTTTTTTTTCTTGTTTTCTACTGTTTCTACTTGATTGTTTACTTCAGAATCAAAATACTTTTGTTGATGCATATCGTAGAAATATAATCCTGCTCAAGCCTGAAGTCACATAAGAAGATTTCTCAATCCAGTTAAAGCAAAATTTTAATTAGTTGGCAGCCATTCTTTCACATTGGGAATTAGGGGTACATATGAAGTAGGTAAATAATTATTACTGTCCAACTGCTTCAGGGTATGACTGGACATGAAGTTTAACGTGACAGAAGCAGTGCAATGGAAAACGTTTTTTTTCCTCTTGATTTTATCCAAAGTGTTTGAACGTCACTTTCGTCAGAAACATTTAAGAGAAGTTATGGTTACCTTTATAAAAGACATGAATTGCTTGTACTCTTTCTTTCAAGGATAAATAACATCGAGCAATTTTTAATTGTAAAAAACCCTGCAAAAAATTCAACAAGGTCATCAGCCATTCAACAGGAGCACCTAAGATAAGAAAAAATATCACTTCTTGAAAGAAGGAATACAAATGCACAACAGAACTAAGAAAAACAGAATAAACATAATTGCATGCGGATCTAACTGCATTAGGAAATAAACGCATAGGATCTGTCTTATGCCCCTCTCATGAACACATCAATGTCAATATTAGTTGGAGATGGCAACACAAATCCTGCTCAGCCATCTCATGAACACGTTAATACAAACTAGAAAGTTGGATAGGAGCCCTCATTGTTAGAAAGAATCACAAAAAAGAAGCATATCAAAAGCAATCAAAAGACAACTAGGTTGCCCAGGTTCGCACTATTACAAACATGTGAAGCTGGTACCTAAATATCTGGAAAGTGAAATAATCAACACATTTAAGTAAACTTTAGTTGGGAACATGTAAAGGAGACATCTATGATCTAACATCAACTTCATAACTCAACAGAGTAGACCAGGAAAAATGTGACAAATACACCAGCAAAGAGTTAACTAACACTATTAGGGCAGAAGAGTTACTTAAGTACCTTCAAAGGGATACTTGTCACATCTTGACAAGCAGTTCTGTAAAATAATGAAGTTTCAAGTCATCTGCTCATCTCCATTATTATTTTGTTATTGTTTGATAATAGTAATAGCCACTTATGAACATGGTTTTAAATTTCGGCGGCATGCCGCCGAAATGTCGCCTTTTCCCCAAGGGGGGAAATGGTGATATTTCCCCATTTCGCCGAAATTTCGGCGAAATATAGCGAAATTTAGGCGAAATTTCGCCATGCCCCCCCTTAGCGAAATGTCTAGCGAAATCGAAATTTAAAACCTTGCTTATGAAGGACCAATGCCGTGGATGAACAGAGATAACACGACCAGCAGTTTGCAATGACATGTTCACAATGCTAGAGTAGGAAAATTAAGCAAAGAATGATGAGTATGTTAAGAGAACTCTTCTTATGTAGAGGTTAGATGATGGGTTAAAATGGACAAGAATGGTTAAGAAAACTCTTCTTTTAATGCACCGTGAGTGTTAGGTGCAAATACACAGCATTTTTTGTAAATGGATTTTGCTTGTCCTAGTTAACACATTTACTCTTTAGCAACCTACAGTGATTGGACAGTCATTCAAAGAGAGTCTGATTACATAACATAGGAGGATGGTTATCAATGATTGTATTAGAAGATGTAAGAAAGAAAAGCATAGAGCCAAAATTAAAATGGTGGAAGCTAAAAGGAGAAAAGCTAGCTTCTTTAAGAGAAAATTAAAAACAAAGAGAAAAGATGGGATCTAGAAGCAGAGCATGCAGATATGTATAATTAAATGACCAACTACATAAAAGGAGGACGAAAAGAGGCCTTAGGAGATTCTAAAGGGAAATTTAATTCCACAGAGAAACTTGGTGCTGTAGTGGGCTTCCAAAATCTGTGAAATAGAAAAGGCTCCATTTAAAGACTTGGTGGAAAAAAAAATGCAGCCAAATAAAGGAAAAAGTAATTTAAAATAAAGTTTATAAGTGACAATTTTATTGAAGACGGCAGTCTAGGTCGTTAGGTGGTTTTTCCATAGCAGCAGCAGCAGCAACATTAGCCTACACAAATTGTGCCAAGGAAACCACCTGGATTTCAAAGACAAGAGCCTAGGTGATCAAGCAACCATGATTTTGACCCAAGCAACCGCCTAGTTTATTTAAATCATATTATGTTTTAACTTTTAAGTCCATTCTAAAATGTAGTTATTAATTAGTAATTATTATTTAGTATCTATAATTATCCTTTTTTAATGCAAGTATAAAAGCTTTAGGGAAAGCCAACTAAGGCCTCTATTGGTTCAATTGAAAGGAGACTGAGCATCCAAGCAGCACTGGCCATCAGATACACCCATCCTATCTCTCGGCCACCAGCTAGGCTCTTTTATTTTTTATTTTTTTATTTTAACTTCTGATAAGCCTCTGCCCTCCCCCTGTTTTTAATTTTTCTTTGTTGTTTTTGGCTTTTCTTTTCCCCTCCATCTTTCTCCTTCAGTTTTTTTTTTTTTGACTTCTGATAAGTCCTTGCCCACCCGCTGTTTTTAGTTTTTCTTTGTTCTTTTTGGTTTTCTGCTCTCTCTTTACTGGTCTATCCTTTTCCAAGTCTTATATTCATCATTATCGTTTTCAAGGAGAGGATCTAATAAACTGATAATGGGTGATTGCATTTCTTTTTAGATAACACTGTCAATTAGTCTGAATCATGCTTTATTCAGTGTTATGCAATGTTATTGACTAATATACTAAATTGTTTAGAACATTAATGTGTTGCGGTTCCTGTTTTATGTCTTCATTTTGGCACTTGTAGTTGTTATAAGATGTCTTCTTCGAGACTTCTAGTAGTTCCAAGCCAAAGGTTAAGTCGAAGGACCCATCATAGAAGTAATCATTCTGGTCAGATATTACTGATGCAAATAAAATTAATAGGAGCTTTGTGGGGTTGCAATTTACAGGCACAAGCAAGGCTTAATTGGTGATTTTTGGAATGTAAAGGAATGCCATAATACATAGACAGAAATTACTAAAAAACTACAGAACCATGTAACAAGTAATGGGAAAACCATGACGATTTACTTGGGAATTCATAAACTTAAGACTCATAGGAATAAATTGTTGATATGTACGCTGAAGATAGTAAGGAAATGGAAGTGGGGTTCTAGTTCATGTCAAGGTTTTAAGTGTCAGTTTTGCCAATCATTTTGTCAGGTAATCCCAGCAAAATTTTCGGGCATGGTGGAATATTTCACCGAAACAAAGAAAAATTATGAAAATTAAGAGGGAAATTGGAATTTTTCTTCCGAACTTCTTAGGGGTTTAAATAAGAGTAAAATATAAATAAAAACCCAAAATACAAATAAAAAAAAGCATAAATAGGCATTCACACATATGTAGGCAAGTATTGATGCACGCACCGTGTAGGGGAAATATAGAGAAACTTTGCCTAAATGATTGAATCATAATGTGAAACTTTATAGAGATCTAAATAAGAAATAATGGCATACCAAAAATTCATAAATATGAAGAAAAAAAATGGATGTATACAGCATATATCTAGGCTAATATGGCTATATACCATCAACACAAAGAACAAAGAAATACATAATGAAAATGTAAATAAAAGTCAAATAACTCCATAAAACATAAATAAAAAGATCCACTAGAATCCAACATCAGGTCCAAGTACAAGCATACATCACACCCACAGAGAACGCCTAGCTGATTCAAAGTCATCTCCGTCACCTCCACCCAAAGGCCACTGACCATAATACATAACTTCTACATAATTACAATACTGTGTCCAACTCATGGTATGATGATATCAGTCTATGGACTCCCTCACATATCTCTAATGGTCCTCGAGACTGATATTCACCAATATCCCCATAGATGGATATTGAGGATACTAGGTGACGGACACAATGATAGCAAACACAAGAATAGGGCGATGGTGGATAGGGATATACATGAGGATCATATCTTGGGGGTATTTGTTCTCCGGAAAGAATCCCTGTCCATATCCACATCCTCTTCCACCATGTGGGAACTCATGCCTGTATCAATAGGGCATAGTCCCATAACCATATAACCGCAACTCTTGTGATCCATAGCTTTTAAAGGATGGTTGTGTAGGCAAGTACAAATAGTTACCTCTAAATTCAAGGAAGTGTCCACAGCAGCTCCATGATGATGTCCTCTATATATAGGTCCTCTGTATGATGAAGTAGAGGCCGAACCTTGCTGACCACGTCCAACATCCATGCCTCTTCCAGTGCACTCATATGCTTCTTCCCCATTCCCTTGTGTTGGAAATGATATGGCAGAGGTTGAATCCTCTATGGCTCTGTAGTGGGGGAACCATGGTCCTCATCCTGGGTAGGATACTGAAACTATGAATCTTCAGTAAAACAACTCGGCACCTTCTGAGACCTTGTAGCAATATAGCACCACCATCGCCTCCTTGCTCATTATCATCAATACAATCACCATCATCACCACCTCCAGAGGCTGTCTGATCACTCCCTGATATACTCAATGTAGATCAATTGGATTCTAAATCAAAACTCTCGGAGTTTCTGTATGTCTCTCTCACCCCGTGCATCTGGCCGCCCGTGCCATGCAATGAAAGGATAATCCTCATAGCTCTATCAAAGGAGTCTCTGCTTACATACCCCACCTTCTTCATCACAGTGTTGACGTCAAACCTTACATCTATGCCAGCTCTAGAAATCTCAGGCATTAGGCCGACCATTGGGCTCATCCAGCTCAAAGCACTATACACACTCAGTAAACAGGTCCTGCTCATCAACCTCACTGCTAAACATCACATCTAAAGGATCCTTTGGCATGATATTATGCATCACAATCTCAAGCTGCTTTAGCCTCAACCTCATATTATAATGGTAGAACACAAGCTTCTGCGGCTTCTCATAAGCCAATCAATTCCTCTAGTTAGTATGGATTAGGGCGAATGTGCTCTAGTTCCTTGTACTTTTTTATAATATTTTTTAAGCTATGAAATAATTATATAATTAATTAATGACCAATTACTTGGATGAGTAATGGTCCATTAACCTTTTCAAACATTTATCTATTTAAAAACTAAAAAATACAAAAAAAAATTGATATTTTTATTATTATTTAGATTAAGAAATGATTATATAGTAAATTAATGACAACTAATTAAATGAGCTCTCTCTCTCTCTCTCTCTCTCTCTCTCTCTCTCTCTCTCTCTCTCTCTCTCTCTCTCTCTCGCGCGCGCGCGCGCGCTCGCCTCCCACCATATTGTAAAGGATCGGCCGATCCAACTCGGGATCAGCCAGGGACAAGCCGCGATCCCTGACCGATCCCAAAATTTTTTGAAATAACACTGACTCGGACCGAGTTCGTAAAGGATCGGTCAATCCGTCATGGAATCAGGCAAGTAGGACCAGACGATCCAAACTGGATCGTCCGGTCCACATCTTAAGAAAAAAAAAAAAAAGAAAAACAAAAGCCCGATCTCGCCTGCTTTCAATCCAAAAAAAAATTCTGTGATCAAGGTTGACAGAGAGAGAGAGAG
>JAUPMG010000014.1:20060645-20077519 GCA_031762675.1 Pachysandra terminalis
CAATCTGCTGGAGAGCTTTATTATGTGCCTTACTTTCCATGTATATGGCTGCTAGTAGCTTCACCACACTTAAATCAACATCAATATGAACTTTAATATAGTCCTCAAGAATGCTGATAGAATGTTCAATTTTACCACACTGCCGGTACATCTGGGAGAAAGGGGAAAAAAAAGCCAAACATAAAAAAATGAAGCTCCTGGAAGAAGTCTGTATAAAATTACGGAAAGAATTATCATATTTTGCACATTTAGAAGCACACTCAGATAGTAAACGACCAAATAATAATACAATATGAGCCACACTCAAAAACGGTTCCATCCTACTTCGCCAAACCGAAAACAAGAAAAATAATGTTAACGCAGTGTTGGATAAAATCCAATGGTAAAATAATTGCAAATCCTTAATAGAAGACAAGCAATTTAAAATCCATCGACATTAATATTTCAATAAAATTTCATCCCTATCCCTATGAAACCAAATGTGTTAATGAGTTGCACATTGTGATATTTTACACTTCAAGCAAGAATACTCAAATAATCACTTCAATTTATAAAGGAATGCAAAAATAAATCAAATGTGAAGACCGGACAAAATTTGGATGGTAGCACAAAAACATTAGTGATGATCCCAAGAACAATATTGAGTTAGATATCCACAAGAGTGGGGTGCCTAGGTGCCTTGGTCAACAATAATCATTTTCCTGACATCCCAAATGCATCCAAACTAATTGCCGTTGGGGGGCTAGAATCCCTCCCAAAGTCAAAGCATTTGCCTGATCTACATTCCTGTATCGCATCAACACTGCTGACATGGTTCAGAGGAGGAGGCCTTTATGGCTCTGTCTCTGCAGGTTTGCCATTTGTATTTAAGGTGTGGGGAATCAATGGAGCTACTTCTTGTGAGTGTTTGGTGTGGATTGGGTGAGTCCATATTCTGTATGGGACATGTTTGATCAGTGGTGGTTCCCATCCATTGGGAAACGGGGTCAAATCCTGGTTAAGATTGTGTTCTTTGCTGTGTTGTGGTATATTTGGGGAGAGAGAAACAGCAGAAGAACAAAGGTAAAAGTTTGGGTGCATTTATCGACTCTATTGTGAGCTTAGCATCTTCGTGGGCTGCTATTCTTCTCGAGTTCACTGATCTCACTAGGACATTACTAGGTGCTGGGAGCTTGGTGTATTGTGGTGACAGGAGCTGGTTTTGGATTGTGATTTAGGGGGGATGTCATTGTATTGGTCCTTGGAGCCTCCTTTTCTTGGGGCCTTCGTCTTGTTTTTTTGTGGTCCTTTTCTCTTCTATTTTTTCTGTACATTCTATCTTTTCTCTAGCAATAAAATTCTTCGTTATCGAGCAAAAACAAAAAAAAACTAATTGACGTTGCACATTAAAGATCTTGACGAATGTGTAGTGTTTGTAGCATCTTTAAGTTAATAACGAACAGAATCAATGCTACTGACATGGTACAAAATATCACAATATTTTGCAAGATGTCCCACAATAAATTAAAGAGGACACTCTATCATGATATATACGACATATCCCATGTTTACAGTGTTTTCTTTGTTTAATGATACATGAATAGAAATGAGGAGCATTTCCCAAATTCCAAGTGAAAAGCTCTCCAACACCTCAAAATTCTTCCAAATTTCAAATGTTTTGTCTAAGTCACTCCCTAAGAAAATTTTAGGGATTCCATTGTGAATCTTCATGAATCACTAAGATGCTCTTGGTCCGAAAACACAAAGAACAAGAGAAGGTGATTGTGAGGTCGATTCTTTTTTCTTTCTTTTTTTTTGATAGTCAATAAGACTCCATTAAATATCAAATATGTGCATATTATTGTTTTTTTATTAATTCAGAATAAAATGTAAAATGTATGCCAAATAATGTGTGTGAAAAAGCATGCATTTCATCAAGGAATTAATTGTTTTAGGACTACAAAATTCAAAATATTTAGGAAATCAATTTTTCTTCGTTTTCAAGCCAAATATGATATGTATCCATAAGCCATGGATTAGTTATACGCATATTACAAGTGTATCGATCTACGTGTTGGCTGAATTTTTTTTTATTATTTAATATTTTCATTACAAATATATATCATAGAAAAACAGTAAGTAAGGTTTTACTTTGACTAACTTTTTAGTATTATACCAAACAATGGTAGGTTTACCTTTTACCAATATAAGATTTGTATATTATTTATTTAAATATGAATTTATTTTTAAAACTTTAAAGAAATTTATAAAAATATATTAAATAAGAATAAATGCAAAATTTGGCTCTATTATGCATCTTTAGTAAACAATTAATATTTTATTAACTAAATGTTTTTAATAAATCGACAAAAATGAAAAATATCTACAAAGAATGTCGTTTAGTATATAATTTAGTCACTGCTTGTTTATTACTTTACTTTTCCAGCTATATTAAGGCAGTGATGGAAGGTGAAAGGCAGTCCTAAGTCAGAGGAAGGCAACTTGACGGGAATAAGATAGGTGCAATATGCATTTTTTGCTGGATGTATTATTCAAAGTGGTGTGATCACTCGATTTAAGAAACAATTAGCTGAGTTTATCTTAATATGTGTAATTATGAGTTATGCTCAGTTGAAACTAAAACCAAAATGAAGTTAACATTCTAATCTAGACTATGACTATGAGTTACATGGTTAGATTTCTTTTTCATGTACTTATGAGTTGTAAGTTTTAATTTTTAACATGTACCATATTAGTCTTTGATAAGGAAAAAAATAATTATGTTTATTAGTTAAAGTATTAACGAATCAAATCAAAGGTTAAACGTGACTTATTTGCCTTACATACCTTACTTGAACAATATTATTAATGTTTTTGGTTATTTTGGTGTAAACATGTCTAAATCAGTATCTGACAAAGTTCCATTCAATATTTCCCATTTCTATGATATTTTTGTGATATCAATATTTCCCTATCTTTGACAAGGCAATATATCCTGTGATATTGATAAGAACCTTGCTACTGCGTCTATAAGGGAAGAATCAAACAAGCAAACAAATTTCTAGAGCTATGAAATCATTGGTTCCTTCCTGTAGTCTCCTTGAGTGCTGGAATATGTAACCTAGAAACCAAACAACAAAAACAACCACAAGAAGATGAAAGATCCTTATCCTGTTAAGATCCATGGCTGAAATCCCCCCCTCTCCAACCCCTTGTGTGTGTATTGGGGGGTGGGATGTGTTGTGTGCGTGCGTATGTGGGTGTGGGTGGGGGGTGGTTAGGCAATGGCTTTATTCTCAAATCACTTCTATTTTGGAGAACACGAGCCCCTCCTTTTTTTTCCTCCTTAATTGGATCTAAGATCAACCTTATTTTCATTAAGATCAATTGTGACCACTACATCACATTCTTTGCAAATCGATTATACAATCAAAATTAGGACAGTGAATAATAATATTTTTTATGGCTTTCACCACTGCAATCAAGAGATGTACAGACAATTATCAAGGTCCCTTTGACCATTCCATGAAGAAGGGATTTGGAATTTTGGATTGAGGTCACCAAGGTAACTATCATCATCACTACTACCATTAGTCGGGGATGGGGATAATAAGAGTTAGGAAGGAGTCGAGACTCGATAGCACTTAAGAAAAAAAGAGAAATTTCTCCTCTTGCTATCTTCACACTTGCTTTTCTATCCCTTATCCCCTTTCTTAGCTTCTAAAACGAGTTCAAAATCCCTAGAAAACAAAGTAAAGACCTTTTTTTACTGATTTTGTCCAAATGATTAAATTTCATATGCAATCAAAGATGAGTAAAAAAATAAAACATACAGAAAATAATAGAAGAATGCTCTCAAGGCTCATCTTCCAAACAATTTTGGTAACTATTATACAGAAGTTGTGCACTCAATATGAAAATAGTGAATGATTGAGTTGTGCACTCAATAAATATGAACATTCGTCCCAATGCATCCAATAAAAAAGGGTGGATTGACGTTTTATGGCTGCAAGTGGGCCAAATAAACCTCCATACCAACCATCACAGAAAAGAAAAAAGGTAAACTTCCATATCAAATTACTTTATTCCAAATAGTTTAGCATATCGAAATTTCAGGAAACTTTCTACAATGTAGAAAGGAGAAAAAAAAAAAGAAAGAGCGAAAGAAACAAAAATAAATAAATCAATGGTACACCAAGACCAACTTCAGCCCTTCCACAGGCCACCGCAACAACAAAAAAAAATACATAAAAAGGATGAGCAAGTAGAAATATAGAATCACAGCTCACATAAAACTCAAGCACAGAGAAACGAACATTAGAAAAGAAAGCATAAGCCTTTTACATATCTATGACAATTAGTGAATAAACTGTATCCAGAGTGCATGGGCAAAAAGGCAACCAGTAGACAAGAGAAAAGGTATAACCTTGGCCGCCATCTTGCACGCTTCAACACTTTCAGAACAGAGTCCTATAACATGTTCATACGATTCAGCAGCTTTCTGATAATCCCCAAGCTCAATGTAAAGTGATGCACGACAAAATCTAAGAGCCATGTCTTCTGGATCTGCAGTTATTGCTTTAGAAAGGCAGTACATAGCCTGACCCGAATCTCCTTGCTCTCTGCATTGGTGCACCCACAGAGGTTACTACATGTTTCTTTTGACATGGCATATGATATGATACGTGGATTTGAGACAACACCCCCCACCCCTCAAAACAAAAAAACAGAATGAAAACCAAAAAAAGCAGTAACGACTCTGAAAATCTTATGAAGTCTACTGAAATTTGACAAAGATTCATACTGTCACAAAAAATTAAAACATCCCATAGACTGCCAAAGTGCATACATCTTTTAAAATCAGCATTTCTAGGTTCCAAAGTGATAGCACAGCAGAATGATTTACTCCATTTGGTGAGATTGCTATTAATTAGTAGTACACATACCATGATTAGTTGCTATAGTAATTTTCAGTTTTGACTAAAGATACAGCGATTGCAATTTGCAACTAACTAATGTCAATATATAGCTGGATCATCTTTTCTTCCTCTCATGTCAAGGATTTCAAATAGGTCCTGAACATGTTTGAGTCAAATAATGCTTCTAGACCATACCACAATAATAACAACAACAACAACTGCTACTACTACAACAACATGCCTTACCCAGTTACCCCAACTAGTTGGCGTCAGCATTCAGTCCACGACTGTTGTAAACATGTTAATTTGCAAAGTAAATTAATACTGTTGGTGAAAAGAATAGAAAAACAATTAAAATGCTATCATAACTTATTTGCAAACTAATACTGGTGATGAAAAGAATAGAAAAAGAATTTTAATATTATCATAATTTATATACTGGACAATTTATCAGTTGAACCACCAAATCTAAATTCTGATTATATACTATGGTATTCCTTAATAATTCTTCTGACAATTTATCAGTTGTGTTTCTTGTCTAAGTTAATACTTCAATGCATGATTATAACATCATATCATCATTGACTGTCCAATCATTATTAGTTGGCTGGCAAGACAAATATGTACAGTCATTTCATACTATCAAGAGTTATATCTTTGGTTCGATCTGAAGTTTTTGAAGTTTAAGATGATGATACAAAAAAGGTCAAAAAAACTCACATGGACCATGATACAAGCAGTTTCCAAAGTGATGGATCCTTAGGCGTCAGAAGAGCAGCGATCATGTAGAAATTCAATGCTTTCTTATTGTCCCCAATTGCATTATAGACAAGGCCAAGTGTATGGTATGGATCAGGTAAATTTGGTGCAAGACGGACGACCTCTCTCAATACAGATATAGCCTACAACCCAAAATTAAAGAGAAATGGTCAAAAAAAGCACAACACCTAACTTAGCCACAAAGCTAAAATGAACCAATAATCTTAATACGACTACAGTTAAAGTACCTGCCAGCTACTAGGGATTCATCACAACAACAATGAACAATTAATTTCGAATATATATAGCATTCACGATCAATTTGTCTAGAACAATACCAATGTAACAACGATGAAGACAATATTGATGATGAACAATTTTGTAAAGCACACACGCACACAGATTCATTTTAGAAGTAGGAACAGTTAGTACCACAATAGAAACTCTGTATAGGTGTAGATAACTGTATTAAAATCCAAAACCACGTACACAATGTCTATTCAAAGTTAGCAAAACAAAAAAGTAATTTCTTTTGCCAAAGCCACCCTGTGAAGATAGAACCATGGAGGGCTAGGCAAAGACCATTATTGATTCTATTATTAACGAAAAAGGATAACATGTTGACAGGGGAAGGGAGAGCAAATGCTTTATCCCTTGAGAAAAGCCGCACGTCTTATTTCCCAGGGTAGCACAAAAATTGTTATCCTCTCTCTGTGGCCAACTCTTCCACCATTTTCTGTCTTTAGGCTCCATTAAAGACCTATTTCCCAGGAAGGAGGCCTTCTGAAGGTCCATCATTGCTAGCAAGTACAGTGTGAACAATAACGGGTGGGATATCAATCATGTAGCTAAAATCAGTTCGGCAAGTCCGTGGCGTGCCATCTCTGATTTGTTTCCTTCCTTCAATCAGGAAGTCTGATTTTCAGTTGGTTCAGGTAATTCTGTTCGTTTTTGGATTGATATCTGGTGTGGAGATTCTACTCTAGTCTCTCGTTTTCCTAGGATTTTCTCTATTTGTATTCATAAGAACTCCCTTGTTTCGGATACGATTAGTTGGTCTACTTCTGGGCTTTCTTGGAACCTCCCTCTTCGTAGAGACCCAATTGGGGCAGTTTTTGATGAGCTTACCTCGATGTTTGAGCTTCTTAGGAATGGCGTCCTCTCTAAAAATTCTAAGGATTCTCAGGTGTGGTGTATTGAGTCTAATGGGAAATTTTCCACCAAATCTTTTCGTAATTCTCTGTTGGTTATCGGTTTTTCACCTCCTCTTTTTTCTCCTCCTTTGCTTTGGGGAGCCAAGGTCCCTCCTAAGGTTAAACCGTTTGTCTGGACTGCCCTGCTTTCTCGTATTAATACTGTTGATATCCTTCAGAAGAGGAGGCCGTATATGGACTCTCTTCCGGTTTGCCCTATGTGCATGGCCCATGGGGAATCGGTGAATCATTTGTTCTTGGGGGGTAGTATTGTTGTTCAGGTCTAGAGATTCTTTGCAGAGATCTTTTTTACCAGTGGAAGTTTCATGGGATTGGTACTCGAGGGAAGATCATGTATAGAACCCTATTTTATACGATGCTTTGGGGGATTTGGATGGAGAGAGAAAGGAAAATTTTTTATGTGAAAGGCAAGAAGATGGAGGAAATCATAGATTCCATTATGGTCCTGACAGTTTCATGGGTTAGTTTTCTCCCAGACTTTAGAGATGTTTCGTGGACAGATATGATGAGAAGCTAGGAGACTGTGGCCTACCTGTAGTCTTTTTGGGGCATATCCTTGTTGTCTTGTACTTTACCTTGTATCTTTTTATTCCTTTTCTTTGTTTACTCTCTGTACTTTATTTCCCCTCTTTTCCTTAATAAAATTCGTTATTGATCAAAAAAAAAAAATGTCCTATAAGCCCTAGCTGTTTCCTTCTTGAAAAGACGGAATCAGGTAGTGAGTCAGTGACCAATAAAAGTTGTAGTTTATACATAAGATTTCTCTTCCAATTTACCTTTATGTTAGATACAAGGAGGATCTCTAAGTATCCAACCACCTGTTTTCATGATCACTGACTTACTGCCTGATTTATGGGTCACAACAATTAATGGGATTACAGTGGATTTCTAGTTAGATTTTTTACTGTTAAGATCATAATTTACCACAAATCTCAGTAACATAGCTATTATTCTGAAGACAATCGAAAGATGGTACCATGGATTAGACAGCATAAACCGGTGGGAATATGCATCAAGCATTCATTGGTTTGGCCCGATAGGTACAACTAATCACATTTTAAAATTTTCAAAGAACAGCATTCTCAAAAATGCGGTAGAAACCTGAGATATTATGCTAACACGTTTGATGTCATCTGTAATCCACAAATTAACCTCCAAATTCTCTAAGCATTGAAAATCGAAAATGTTGGTGTGCTACATAGGTCTACATACTGTCCTACCTAAACCAAAACAGTCAACCAGACATGTGCCAGATTAGATACATCAGACTATCTGGTACTGCAATGCCCAAACATCGGAGTTTGGTGTGAAAATGGGCAGCAAGTGTCACCAAATATAGTAAAAGAGACCTCAGTTTCCATGTTTCCCAAATCCTAATTTGGAAACCTAAACCAGCCTTAATAAAATAGGTTGATGTAAAAGCAAATAGACATAAACGTCATGCATGTAGTTCCTTAAACTTAAAAACCATTTCATAGGAAACTGAATTTTCTCATGCATTTAATATTCAAAAGGTAATATCTTTTTAACTATATCATAGTTTTCATTACGGCCACCGTAACGTCATTATAATGATTAGCAACCATATAGAATGAAGGACCTTCACGTTGTTAATAAAATGTTATAAATATTACGGCAGTTATTTTCCATTATAACAGCCATAACTCGGACATTTTATACTTAATATTTTAATAAAATATTCAGAGACTTATGGGGAAAAAAAACTTCGATCATTCCAGTCATTCTTTACATTCCAACGTTTGATTAAAGGTCGGATCGGGATCAAGTGCACACCTTGTCTCCAAACTACTCATATGGAATGTGATTTGGTTGGTAATGATGCTGCCTTAACATTCTTGGCTTCTCTGTTTTAGGAGCATGAAGAAGGGTTGAGCCATCCACAGTTGGCTTTTGAAGATTTCAGTATTAGAAACAGCTGGTAAGGAAGAACCTTTACTCATTCAGTCTAGGAAATTATTCTTAATGTTGGTGGAATTAAACATGTCATTGTAAAAATTTTTTAGTTCATGGCATCCCTAACTATGTTGTTGCAATCAGAACAACTAATATCTTAGAACTGACGGCTCTGCAACAATATCTGTAGATTTTATGACATTTGAGTTGGAAAATCAAATAGTGGAAGTGTGTATAATAGGTTTCACTTGATGAATTTCTCTAAAGGGACTGGAAAATGAGTGTAGCTTCAGCACTACCCAGTAACTGATTTGAACATATGAGATGATAGGGGGGAATCTTAATTGTGAAATAATGCTATCTTCATGTTTCCCTTTTCTGGTTACAGGAGTCTATGTATTAGGTTCTAGGGTGGTTCTGCTGTCTGGCCGGGATCTCTGCTGTCAAGGGGACTAGGGAGGAAGAAAAACGGTTTGGTGTTGCTTCACACTGAGGATCACATTGATTTTGGTGAATACAGCTCGGAGAGACAATGGCCATGTCACATAGTGGCCCCAACTGATCCCCTATTTAAAAGGGGAAAATGTGCATCACCGTGGTTCAGGCTGAACAAGCTCAACCTCTCCACACCCTTGAAAAAGCTTATGGGCTTCAATGCGTTCTGGTATTCGTACCACCTCTTCATCACCGTCTACACACTCCTCATTGTCCATGGTATCAAACTTTTATCTTAGCAAGAAATGGTACAAGTAAAGGTCAGCACTTCTTCTCTAATCTTTTAGTTTATATATTTATCTGTGTTGTGAATCTTATGATACAGACATAGATGCATTTGGCTGTTCCTTTAACCCTTTATGCATGTAAAAGTTTTTTTTTTCTTGTGATGTAGAACCCCCGACCCCACTTAGTAGGGACAGGGTAAGCCCCGGATACATGACCCACCCACAAGGACCATATATCAGGTAAACCTGGGGATTCGAACCTGGGACGTCCAGGTTCCAGTTAAAATAAAGCAATTACGTTTAATTATTTCGACTTATAAATTTCTTCTGAACCCCCTGTTTTATTTTAAATAAATTATGATAGAATTCTAATAATACATATATATATATATATATATATATATATACATCGCCCTGGATCTCTAGGTTGCTTGCTGTTTATCCTGGAAATGTGCTGGCACTGCACAAGTCTAAACCCCAGGATTTCAAATACAAGAGCGGGCAATACATGTTCGTCAACTGCGCTGCCGTTTCACCCTTTGAAGGGTAAGTCGTCACAGTATATACTCAAAATATAATAAGCCACAGCTGCATATTGTTTTGGCTGCGTCCATGCATGTTTCATTTGAATTAATACCTTAAAAACCCATTGAAGCATTCAAAACAGCCATGGTAATATATAGGCTAAATGCTTCCTTATCATTATAATTATAACAATATTTATGAACTATGTAATAAGCACAGGCACCCATTCTCCATCACTTCCGCTCCGGGAGACTACTACCTGAGTGTGCACATTCAAACTCATGGCAATTGGACAAGACAGCTCAAAACTGTTTTCTCTGAGGTGTGCTCTCCATCTACTACTTCTAAGTAGCCACTAAGGTTAAGTATAGTGACCAATGATTTTTTTTTAATGCTTACTTCATAATAATGATAATAAATAACGAGTTATTTTTTTTTAATATTTAGTAAATTCTTGTCCTTGTGTATTAATTAAGTGTGTCATAAACCAACCGATGGGAAGAGTGGACTACTCAGAGCCGACTACATGCATGGAGATAACAACTCAAAGTAAGAACTGATTCTTTGACGTGATTATTCTGATCTTATTTGAGAGTGACAAGCTTTAATGAGAACTACAGTAAGTCAGTAACTATAGTTGGTACAAGACAAGAACCCACCATTTATCCATATAATATGGTCGAATGCCCAACGCAGTAGTGTCCACCCATTACCGGTCGGTGCACCTATGCCTAGCGCAGTATGGACTATGGGTGAGAATTATGTATTGTGATCTATTAATGACATCGGATGGCCAAAATTTTACTGCCAAATTCTTGAGCATATCTTCGACTAGGCAAAGAGACTCCATTCGAGCAGAAGATCAAAGAGATGGCATCTGAACTGACACAGCATGGCCAAATTTCATAGACAAATGTGTATAACTGATTCCAAAATAGAGATACACAGAAGTTGAATCCCTAAAAGAGAAGACGCCAAAGTCAAGGAATATCTACTCCCGACTCCCGAGACAATCCAGCTTCAAGGAATGAGGATACATGCTTCCAGAGTTATGAAATTAGTTCCAAATTGCGTTCCATAGATCCACGGCCTAATAGAGTGGAGGCCATGTTTATTAAATTCATTTTTTAAGATTTTTTTGTTAATAAAGTGTGAGATACATGTTTATTAATAAGGTAATGGTTGTCATAATCGTGGTTCAATTCTACATCCCGTGCATCGCACAAGGCTTCCACTAGTATAAAGTATAGCAGATAAAGATAAGGTCATTAAGACAGATAACAACTACTATGCTAATTAAGATTAAGTAAGTAATAGGCTAATAGAATAATGTGATTAGCTAGTTATAATAAAAATAAGAAAATTTAGAAGAAAATACATAATTGCATTAGTAAAGTAAATTTTAACCATGTTATCAACAATTATTTGTGAATAATAACTGGAAAATTATCTGTTACCAATAAGAAACTATAATTATCAATATAATATCTAAAATGCTAGGATATTATTAGAAATAAGCAATTAGTTACTCGTAAATTTAAGTCACAGTTAAATATATTTTTATATTATAAAATATTAATTATTACAAAATAAATTATGAAAATATACTTTAACAGTTGCCTGTAAATTTATGAGTCATCATTAATATACTTCTAATATTATAAATTCTATTTTTTTTTTATCAATAACAAAGAAAATATATTAAAAGTGGAGGAAAATACAAGCAAAAAGAGGTCAGGTTCCCCAAGCAACGGAACAACCAAACCTCCCAAAGCAAAAGAAGCTACAAGAAACAAAGAAAACACGGAGAAAACAGAGTCCAAGTACAACAAAGACAAAAGAAAGAAACTAAAAGTACATCACTACCAATCCCCTCCCAAAAAACTACATCACAGAGACGGCCCCCAACATTTGATGATATCTATGGTAGATACATCCTGAAATTCTGGCAGCATACCGATCCAAGCAGTCGTGGACCCAAAATGATATCAGTGAGAGAACAATAACTCTTCCACAAGTTCTCGAAAAGTTTTCTGTTACGTTCTCCCCAAATCTCCCAATGGATAGAAAAGAAAAGAGTTCTGTATATAATCCTCCCTTTCTGTCCAAGAGAAGAAAAATACCACTGATCAAACAAATCTCTCACGTACCGAGATGGAATCCATTCCACCCCAATAAACTGAACAAAGAATCTCCAAATATTCAAAGCATACTCGCATGAAAGAAATAGATGATCCACTGATTCACTGTTATTCAAGCACATTACACAAACATGTGGTGATAAGGCCAGATACTTTCTTTGCTTTTGAAGATATCTGCAGTATTGATCCGATTCAGAAAAGCCGCCCGCACAAAAACACGTTTTTTAAGAGGAAATTTGGAACCCCAAAGACGAGAAGTAGAAAAAGAAGAGGGAGGATCATTCCTAGCCGCCTGAAGAAGATGGAGAAAAGATTTACATGAGAATTTGCCACTGGGATCAGGACCACAAACCCGAGAATCTGGAGATGACTTAACAATAATTGCATTACGAAGGAGATCAAAAAGGCTAGCTAACTCCTCCACGCCGGCCGTCCTAGTAGTACGATGAAGAGGAAGAATCCAAGAAAGACTCGAAAGAGACCAACTCAAAACCTCAGCAATTTTCGAGTCCTGAAACAAAGAGATACGAAAGACCCGAGGGAATCCTAAAGCCAATGAAGATTTCCCAAAGAGAATCTGACATTTCTAAAGAAAGCTCGGGAGGTAATACCTTTCCAAGCACTAGCCGGTCTGATGTGAGCCTTGGGGTTGACATCCCACCCATTGGCATGAACACCATACTTGCTTGCAATGATAGTAGGCCACAAAGCCTTCCTCTCAATACAGAATCTCCACAACCATTTTCCCAAAAGAGCCTCATTTCGCAATTGAAGATTACCCAAATTAACACCTCCTTTATCCTTCCCCTTACACACATCTTCTCATTTAACTAAATTATCTTTTCTTTTTCTTCCACCACCATCCCAAAGAAAATCTCTCTGTAGTCGATCCTGCTAGTAATTTTCTTAGGAGCTTGAAACAATGACATATAGTAGGTAGGCAAATTGGCAAGAGAAGCCTGGATCAAGGTAATACGACCCCCAAAAGAAAGATAGTTGCGCTTCCAGGATGCCAACCTCTTCTTCATTTTATCTAAGACTGGACTCCAAAACTGAACACTCTTGTGATTGCCATCCAGAGGCAAACCCAAATACTTCATAGGTAGGCAAATTGGCGAGAGAAGCCTGGATTATACGGTAATACGACCCCCAAAAGAAAGATAATTGCGCTTCTAGGATGCCAACCTCTTCTCCATTTTATCTAAGACCGGGCTCCAAAACTGAACACTCTTGTGATTGCCATCCAGAGGCAAACCCAAATACTTCATAGGCCAGGATCCCACCTCGCAACTCATAATTTTCACACTCCTAAAAAAGAGACTTTTCCACATTGATACCAAATAAACTACTCTTCTCCAGATTAACTTTAAGGCCATAACACATTTCAAAACATCTGAGAATATATATAGTCCAGAAAACAGAGTCCTTAGAATCCTCCAAGAAGGTAATCGTATCTTCAGCAAATTGTAAAGAGACACGTGAATCCTATCCTTGCCAACTTTAAAACCCTGGACTCTGCCAAGTTCCTCTGCTTTCCTGAAAAAAAAAAAAAAAAAACGGCTCAAAACATCACCTACTAAAGAAAACAAAAGAGGGGATAACGAATCCCCCTGCCTAAGACCTCGAGAAGATGAAAACAATCCCACAATCCCCCCACTGAGACATAAAGAAAACTGAACATTCCTAATGCACCTCCCAATCTATCTACACCACTGTTTCGGAAAACCTTTTCATCTAAAATCTGACTCAAGGAAATCCCATTCAACTCTATCATACACCTTTTCCAAATCCACTTTAAGAACCAGGCCTGACTTCCCTAATCTCTTCTTCTCTTCAATACATTCATTTGCAATTAAGATACTATCCAAAATATGTCTCCCCTGAAGACATCAGTACTGCAATTATGCAGATATACTTTAGCAATAAGTTAATAATATAATGTAAAATGTAAAGACATCATTAGAAATAAGCAATTAGCTATATGTTTAAAGTGTGAGTCATCGTTTTAGTAATATCTTTTAACTTATAAGATAAAAGTAAACATGTAATATATAAATTAATAAAGAAGTATTCAAACCAAAGTAGAACTAGGCGCTTGCCCAATCCAAAACGCCGCCTAGGTTAATACTGCCTAGTCCCTGAAGATACGCTCAGGCATTTAGGCAAGCACATTTAATAGCACTGCTTTCCTGAACAGTGAAATTAATCCTTAATTTTTTTTTAAAAAATGAATTCTCCAATCTCTTGGTGGTCTATCTCTATAACCATAAAAATAGCAAAATTTCAGGGATCATGTGTAACCAGCTCTTACTCTAATCTTGTACAATTTACCAAACTTTAATCAGAAAAAAGAGAAATGGATGTGACATGTCCAACATGTATTTTGCACCTGCACCTATGTGGGATCAGGTCAACACAGATATGGCAAGTAAACAAAAGAGTCCAGATAAGATAACCATTTAACCAGAAGATGGTCATCCAATTCATAATTTTTTGAAGCATGGATTTAGGAGAATTTTGTAATTTGTTGTTTGCTATAAATCTTTGTCTTATGATCTCACCTGCAATATTTCTCCCTCTCTTGAATAACATTTCAAGCTAATAATCAGAAAAGGAATACCATAAATAATTTGTATTAACTAAAGTTGCATATATGAACATCATATGACAATGTCTATGGTGGAACTTTGATTCATTTAAACTGAAATTGAACCATGAACCACGCTAACAAAATATATAAGGATGATCTAACCTCTTCATAACGACCAAATGCATAATGAAGTGTAGCATCACCAAGCTTCCTAGTAACCTCAGGGCTAAGTTTATTTTTAGAACCCTTTCGTCTACCTCTTTTCTTAGGCTCCTGCAAAAGGAAAATTTTAGGTGTTAGAAAAGTGTACATTATAACATGAAAAGATCAGGCACCCATAACAAAATATCTTGCATTTTGTAAATAATTCAAACAGAAATTTGGTCACACCATTGTTCAAAACAATGGAAGTCATTAAAATCAATTTTCTGGCTTTTAAAATATTTTGAAACAGAAAAAGTAGAGAACAGAAAAAGGTAGGAGAAAAGGAAGAAAACAATGATATAAGCTAGCTTCAGATTCAATTTTATAGACAGACGGTAAACTGTGACATGAAGTCATGATCCACGTGTTTTAATTTGAGATTCATCTCTTTAGGAAATGCATTTACTATTCAGAAGAGTGTAAGTTAGCTTTAAAGTCAAGTATAACCATCTACAAAATGTTGCAAGATAAATGGAGTATTTTATCTGAGATGTTACCCAGTATTTGTAGAAAGCTTCTCCCTAACTACAGTACATGTATTGGGACACTTGTCAACATAACACGTGCTGAATTTGGACATCAAGTTGGACACCTACAATGCGTCCAGTTTTATTAGTTTTGAGATATGCATAAAAATATCGCTTTATCAAAAACAAGAAAAAATATTCAATGCAAAAAGAACTACAGATGAATACAAGGACAATGAGAAAAAATGGATGACATTAGAACTATAAGAGACAACCTTCAAAAATCCTATAAAAGAAATACTTCCCAAGATACCCCATCAATCTCCCTCCACAAGAGAATAAACATCATCAGATTCTACTAAGCAGAAGCCCACTCAAATAAATAGTATCCAATATGGTTACAAATAACGGGCATCAAGCAAATTTTATCCTCGAAAATTTCCTATTTCTCTTGAAAGACCCAACACACCTGAAAGGGACAATGCTCCAAAACATTGAGAACTTTGTCTTGGAAAAGACACCGTCAAAACAAGGATTTACTCACTATGAAGACTCCATGAGCCAAGATGAGGAAGAATACATCTATGGCTAGGATATGTGCTCGTCTTCCATGAACTAAGCGCTATGGCAATCTGCCACATTGTTCTTGCTAAGTAACACAAACGGGAGAGCAAGAGGGGGTCCAGCCTTGCATATCACTAATATAGGAGCTAAACGGATTATTCTACATGGGTGTATTGAATTACGATGCATAGTGACAGTATCGCATCATTAAATTTGGATTAAATTTGGGATTAAGTTTTAAACATCAAAAAGTTTATGGAAACAATAGTCTTAGTATTGTGAGATTGCTTATTAAATTACCAATCCAAGAGAAAATTTTACATAATTTGTATGTCTTCTGCGAAGATAACATCAAAAATATTAAATATCACACCATCAGAGCTCCTGAAAACTCCACCAATACCAGAGGGACCTGGATTATCCATAGACAATCCATCAAAGTTAAGTTTGATGAAACCGTCACCCGGAGCTCGCCAAATCACGTTATGCTGAACACGGCCCACCGAAGTGAATAGAATAGTGTTCCAATCCCTGATAATCGAGTCCATATGAAAATCCCGGAACTCAGACCGAACCATCGCCCATGATGCCACCATCCGAAAAATACCATCAATTGTCTGAGGCAAAGATTGTTGTATATCCTCAAAAATATGCCTATTCCTTTCCCCCCAGATAGCCCATAGAATGGCAAAAAAAGTGGATTCCGTTGAGATCTTACCTCGCATGCTCAAATCCAGAAATCTCCATTGAGATAGATGATCAACAATGGACTCAGGTAACACCCAGTCCATATCCATAATCTGAAGGAAATGTAACCATATCTGCCTAGCAAAGAAACAGTGTAAGAACAAGTGATCAACAGATTCCCCATGATTC